>PVIA01008104.1:0-75464 GCA_004024845.1 Tonatia bakeri
GTTAAATGACCATGCCATGGATTAGCTGCAAAGCTGCCCTGCATGTTCTTGCTCTGTGTGCCCCTTCCCCCAACTCACACCTGTGGTGGGGGGAAGAGGTAAAAAAAAACATCTTAGAATTTCTGGACACCTTGAGTTCTGGGCCCCATTTCAAATGTCCATTTGGGGTCCCCCCCTCTTGGCTGCACCCTGTAACAAACCTACAAGTATTTCAATATTAAAAGTTTAATTTAAAAAAAACATAATGAGATATCATTTCACATCAATTAAAAGGGGAAGGATAAGAAATCCAATACCACCTGACTGGTGTGGCTCAGCAGATTGAATGCCAGCCTATGAACCAAAAGGTCTCTGGTTCAATTCCCAGTCAGTGCACATGTCTTGATTGCAGGCCAGGTCCCCAGTACTGGGTGCATGAGAAGCAACCACATATTGATGTTTCTCTCTCTCTTTCTCCTTCCTTTCCCCTCTTTCTAAAAATAAATAAATAAGATCCTTAAAAAACACACAATAAATCATTAAAAACAACAAAAAAAGGAGCCTAATACCACCACTTGTTGACAAATATCTGAAAGAAAGTGAGACTCTCATATACTGCAAATGAGAATGTAAATTGATCAACCCATCACCTTGGAACATAAATTAGCATGAACTGATAAATTTGAGTATGTATGTAAAAAGAAAACTCTAGTCAGTTTCTCTATTCAAGGACTCTGAGACTATGGAGTTACACTAGACTAGGTGTATAGGTGACTGTTCTGTGTGGTGGGGCCCAGCTCCCACTCGGAAAGGCCAGTGGGAAGCGAGTTCTGGTGTACAGGACCCACACCCACGGATAGGTTCTCCTGTGGGGAATCAGCCCTGCATTGTACCTAGGCCATTTTGAGACTTGCCCTTTGCTAAAACTCCCTCCCCCTGAACTGAGGCAGCAAACATTTACTGCTTATCTTTAAAGTAACTTCCTAAAATCTATGCTAAGCCTTCTAAGGATGACTGTAACCAGTTCAACCACCTTTCCCTTTGCATTTTCAAATATCCTCCTTCTGTGGTGTGATTAGTGGCATCCTCTCTTTTGTTTTCTGTAAAAGGTAACCACCTAAAGTGAACCTGTGCATAGTAAATGAGGACCATCCTCAATGTAATGTGCCCAGAAAAGCAATCAAATCTTGTCAAGGCAAGGGTTGGCAGGCTGTCACTCTTGAGAGAGTGGTCAAGCAGTCCCTTTTTCTCCACAGGACTTGGTAGTCCGTGTGAATTTGTCTCATCTTATCTATAACACCGCAGACCCCACAAGCCGGGGTGTGTCATAGGTGAGTGTGGATAGCACCTATGTGGACACATGACACTGTGTGTATACATGAATACACATATATGTGTGAAATAGTTAAGGTTGCCATACTGCTTCTTCAGCAGATATATCCTGTGGTGATACTCTAACATCACTTCTTGAATAGCTACAAGTAAGCATAATAGTATTTTGCCCATCACAGGTTTTTGCACAGACTTTTAAAATGAAGAGACTGAAACTGGTCACTTAGTGATATTGAACATATAGTCAGCACTTTACAATACATGTGAATAGAAGGGGGGAAATGTATATACTATATACATTCATACTTTCAATTTACTTCAGGCCAAGTAAAGGCAAATAAAATATATACAACATACAAAAGAGGTTAGATAGTGCTTAACACAAATGAGTGCTATATAAGTAATAACTTTTTTTGACTATTTCTGGGCAACTCTAACCCAGTATTCATAGGGAATTAATATACTATGCTGAAATATTAGTAGTTATAGTTATAAGTGACTTTGGATCTTAAAAATCTAGATTTAACAAACCAACATATTGAATTTTCTTATTTAATAACCAGTTAAAAGAAACGAGGCTTTGCCCTGGCTGGTGTAGCTCAATGGATTGAGCGCGGGCTGCAAACCAGGCATCGCAGGTTCGATTCCCAGTCAGGGCACATGCCTAGGTTGCAGGCCATGTCCCCAGCAACTGCACACTGATGTTTCTCTCTCTTTCTCTCTCTCCCCCTCCCTTCCCTCTCTAAAATAAATAAATAAATAAAAAATCTTAAAAGAAACTAGGCTTTGATTAATGAAATTTCTGCCTTTTAAAAAAAATTTAAAATATTAAATGTATTTGCTACTCTGCTTGAAAATAAGTTTGACTGCATTATACATTTGCCCTAGAAACTCAAACATTGTGCCTTCTGCAGAATGACACAACACCATCTCAAGTCCTACCAAATGGGCTGGACCTGATTCAGAGCAGGTCTCTGGATTCAGCTGCCGTTTTGTGACCTTCAGAAGACAAAGAACATATTGAAGTGCACAGAGAGTATGCCATTGCAAAATTTGAACATGGAAAACTGCAAATCAAGCAGCCCAGATTCTTCAACAAATTAATGATTTTTTTTTTTAATGAAGAAAAGAAAAAGAGTGAATGAGGTCAGGGGAATGCCAGAGTTAGAACCTCCAAAAAAATCCTTCCTTCCATAAAAGCAATGATAAAACAAGCAGCTTAGCAGAAAATCTAAGGGTCAAAGCATAGTTGTAGGTCTTTCAAGACCCCATTTTCAGAGATTTATTAGTTGACCTTACAATAACAGGATCAACCCATCAAGAATATACAGCTATAAATACATATGAATCTCAAAACAAAACCTCTATATACATGAAGCAAAAACTGACAGAACTGAAGGGAGAAATATAAAATTCAATGATAACAGAGACCTCAATTCAATTATCTTCAATAATGGATAGAACAAATATACAAAAAACCAATAAGGACTTCACCAATACTGTAAGTCAACTAATCCCAAGAGACTATAAAACATGCTGTTTGACAACAACAGAATATACATTCTTCTCAGGGGCACATGAAACATTCTCCAGGATAAAATGTATGCTAGACCATAAAACAAGTTTTATGTCTCTGTGGCCACCATGGCTCCCATGAAAAAGGTTACGGTGAAGAGGCGGAGGGCGGGGAAGAAGCAGGTTTAAAGTTCACCCTTCACTGCAACCACCCTTTAGAAGATGGAAGTATGGATGCTGCCAATTTGGAGCAGTTCTTTTAGGAGAGAATCAAAGTGAATAGAAAAGCTGGGAACCTTGGTTGAGGGGTTGTAACTATCAAAAGAAGCAAGAGTAAGACCACTATAACTTTTGAGGTGCCTTTTGTAAAAGGTATTTGAAATATCTCAAAAAAATATTTGAAGAAGAATAATCTACATGACTAATAGTATGTAGTTGCTAACAGCAAAGAGAGTTACAAATTGTTACTTCCAGATAAATCAGGATGAAGAAGAGGAGGAACATGAGGATTATAACTCATTTACTTGACACATATTATACCAAGTTCTTGAATAAAACCCAGGAACTGAAAAACTAAATAAATTTTAAAAGATTGAAAATATACAAATTATATACACATACAATGGACTGAAATTAGAAATCAATAAGAGATGAAAATATGGAAGATCGATAAATGTGAAAATTGTAAAACATATAATTAAATAACTAGCAGCTCAAGAAGAAATCACAAAGAAAATCAGGAAATGCTTTGAGGTAATAAAAACAAAAGCATGACATACAAAACTTATGGGTTGCAACTAAAATAGTCCTTAGCAGGAAAATTATACCTATAAATGCTTATATTAAAAAAGAAGAAAGATCTCAAATTGATAACCTAACCTTTCCCTTTGAAAAAACTAGGCATAGCCCTGGCTGCTGTGGATCAATTGGATGGAGCATTGTCCCTTAAACTGGAGGTTGTGGGTTTAATTCCTTGTCAGGGCATATACCAAGGTTGCAGGTTTGGTCCCCGGACAGGACACTGGTTTGATGTTCATCTCTTGCACCAATGTTTCTCTCCCTCTCTTTCTCCCTCCCTTTCCCTCTCTCTAAAATCAATAAGCATGTCCTCAGGTGAGGAGAAAGGGAGGGAGGAAGGAAGGGAAGAAGGAAGGGAGAAAGGAAGAGGGCGTAAAAGAGCAAAGTAACCTGAATCAAGCAAAAGGGAAGTAAACAATAAAAACTAGAGTGAACATGAATTAAGTAAAAAATAAACAATAGAGAAAATGAACAAAAGTTGGTTATTTGAAAAATATCAACAAAATTGGAAAATCTTTAGCTAGATTGACCAAGATAAAAAGAGAGAAAACTTAAATTAATAAAATCAATAATGAAAGAGTGAACATCACTACCAATCTTACAGAAATAGAAATAAAAAATACTATGAATAGTTTTATGCTGACAAATCAGAAAATCTAGATGAAATAGAAAGTTCCTAGAAAGACACAAACAAGAAGGATCTGAACATCTGACTAGGCACATAACAAGTAAACAGATAGAGTTACTAATCAAAAAACTTCCTACAAAGAAGAGTTCAGGACCACACGGCTTCACTGGTGAATTTTTAAAGAGCATTTAAAGAAGACTTAGGAGAGAGAGGAAGATGGCAGTGAGGTAGGAGGGAGCAGATTCCACTTTCCCCTACACATGGGAGAAAAACCTATCCGATCTATGGAGGAACAGAGCAAACAGCCAAGTGTACCCCAGCATATATGAAAATAGGGGACCAAAAATTCTAGTGGACATTGAAAAACCAGATGGTAAGGAGAGTGCTTGAGGACAATAAGGTCCCAGGGACCAGCTCAGGGACCAGAGCAGCTGCAGCCCTAGGCCAGGTGCCCACTGGGTCTGCCACAGGGTTCTTGGGAGAGAGCTGGGTCAACTGCTCCCTCTCTGGCTAACAAGGTTTGAGCAGCAGCAAGAGAGACCTGGTTACTTGAAGTTGCAGAGAGGGGAATAAGGACTAAGTGGCAAACACACAGGAGCTGTGAGCACCCACTGAGCCTGTGGGCACCAGCTGGGGAGAGTTGAGAGTTGGACCATGGCAGGCCGTGACCCCAATAGGTCTGGCTGGAGAATTGGACTGTACGAGAGGCCAGGCCTCTGTATGGAGTGCCTGGCATCACTAAGAGGAATTTCTCAAAAAGAAAAAGTGAAAAAAGAGACACTGTTTGGGGAATTCTGCTGCAGCAATTGCTCTGGCCTCCTCCCCACCCAGCCAGGCAGTGCTCCGAGAAAGCCCTGTGCACCCCCATAGCCCTGGGAAGAGGGTGTTCCCTAAGCTGTGGGACTAGAGGCAGCCTGGCTGAGCACAGACTCCCACAACCCTGGGAGAGAGCTCTCTGAGGAAGGCCTAGATCCCACACTGAAGGCCCAGGGGAGAGACCCAGGCTAGTCCTGGGGAGAGTGCACAGGCTAAGTGAGTGCTATCAGGAAGGGAGAAAAGCCCCTCAGCCTGCTGCAGCCAGCAAGACAAGAAAAACCAGTATAGCCAGTTTGAAATCAGTAAGAGGCTTTTTTTTAAGTAATTTTTTGTTTTTTAATTTTTATTATTTTTTCTCTCTCAATTCCTTTTTCCTCCGTTTCCTTCTTTCTTGATTTATTCATTCTTCCTTTCTTTCTAGTTTTATCTCTTCTTCCTTCCTTCTTCTGCTTCTTTTTTCTTTTTTAAATACCCAAAAGTGAGACAAAAACCTGGAACTGTGAAAAGACCAGAGATGGACCCAATGAGGGCACATCCCAACAGCTGAAACAGTGAGACAAATTTCACTTTGCTATTACAAAGAACCTGCAAGTTATTGCATATTTGTATTATAATTTTTTCATTATTCTTACATCTTTTATATTAATAGTATTTTTGTATTCCTCTTCTTTCTGTTTAGTCTTCTTCGCTCAGCTGGTTATATTATATAATTTGACAGGTTTCCCTTGTTCTCTCTTTCATAGTGTATTGCTAATTTACTGTCCTTCACTTTACATGTGTTCCATTAGCACACTACTCAAGGTCCTATACTCCCTATTCTTGTTATCCAGATCACATAGACTCTGTCATATGATTGTTCCTCTAATACTATTGTAAATAATAGCTGTTCCATGCAATTGTAAATACTACACAACACACCTCCCAGATCTTAGCCCACTACACACTTTCCTGAACTCAATTACTGTAGTGGTTAACTCTATTCTCTCACACACTGCACCTATTTACTAACCTTTACTCTCACCTTACCTCAGAATCTGACCTCCTACAATGTCACTGCTTTCTAGATACAACTCACAATCCTTCCCTCCCCAGCAAGAGTCTTATCTTCTTTCCACCCTTTCTAAAAAGTGGCTAGTTGGGTAGAATATCACAATTAACACTATACATAGCCAAACGATCTCCTATCTTTTCTCTACCAGTTGCTACTGTAAATATCATAGAATGCTCTCTTGCTGTCTTAAACCATTTTGCCTTACTCCTCCAAATGATCACAAAAAAGAGCAGGTGGAAGCTGTGAACACCAGGATACCCACTGGAAGAGGAAACCCAACAACAAAGGAACCACCAAAATATAATAACAGAAAAAGGTGAAGGAGGGAGTGGAAACCACACTAACCTCAATCCAGGACCTATCTGGAAATACAACTAAACAGAGGAGAAATTGCCTAGAACAAACAACTGAACAAGAGCAAGAGAGAATCCTCAAAACCTTGTACACACAGAAAAACAGCTTCAACACAATCTGCCCACACCAGTACTACAAAATACAAGAGGTAGTAGACAGAGTGACACTCAGTTAAACAGCTTGTGGGAAGTACCCACCAAAAAAAGATGCAACAACAATCAAAATCTAAACAAACACAGAGCCAACTTAAATGACAGCCCAACACCAGTGAGCTCAGAAGATCAGAGACTGCACCACTGAATCTCACAGGTATTCTACCACAGAAGTTCACACCATAAACCCAGGGAGCCAGAACAGATCAATGTAAGACACTGAAGTTAACAAGAAGAATGTCACAAACAATGCAAGGACAAAAAACAATCCACAAATGAAAGGAAAGGAGGAAGCCTCAGAAAGAACACTAAATGAAATAGAGGCAACTCAACTATCAGATATTGAGTTCAAAGCAATGGTTATCAGGAAGCTCAATGAGCTCACAGTGAATTACCAGAAATTACAGGGAAACTACAATGAACTTACTGCAAACTATATCAACATGAAAAAGAAAATAGAAACTATCAACAAGGACCAAGAGGAAATGAAGAATACAATTTCTAAACTGAAGAACACAGTAGAAGAAATAAAAGCAGGATAATAAAGCAGAAAATAGGATCAGTGAGCTGGAGGACAAACTAGAAAAAAAAAAACCCAAAATAGCAAGAAAAGGAAAAGAGGCTCAGAGAGAATCAAGACAGATTAAGAGAAATGCAAGAAAATATGAAGCATAATAATATCCATATAATAGGGATACCAAAAGGAGAAGAAGAGCAAGGGATAGAAAACCTGTTTGAAAAAGTAATGATGGAAAACTTCTCTAATTTGATGAGAAAAAAAGTCACACAAGTCCAGGAAACACAGAGAGTCCCAATCAAGAGGAACTCAAAGAAGCCCACTTCAAAAAACATCGTAATTAAAATGGCAAACTTCCAAAACAAAGAGAGAATCTTAAAAGCAGCAAGGGAGAAACAGGAAGTTTCGTTCCAAGGAATAAGAACCAGAGGTCTGCAAACAAGGCTACTTTACCCAGCAAGGCTCTCAATCAAGATTGAAAGCCAAATGAGGAGCTTCCCAGACAAAAGAAGTCTAAAAGAATACACCTTGAGGAAACCAGCTCTGCAAGAGATGCTAAAGGAACTGCTTTAAGAAAAGGGAGGAAAAGAGAAAGACAGAGAGGAACACAAGTATGAAAATGGGAATAAATAAGTACCTACCAATAATAACCTTAAATGTAAATGGATTAAATGCTCCAATCAAAAGACAGAATAGTTGAATGCATAAGAAAGCATGACCCACACATATGCCGCCTACAAGAGACCGACCTCAGGACAAAAAGACCTACACAGACTGAAATTGAAGGGCTAGAAACAAATTTTCCAAGCAAACAAAGAGGGAAAAAAAGCTGGGATAGAAATACTTATATCAGACAAAACAGACTTCCAGAAAAGGGCCATAAAGAGAGACACAGAAGGTCACTTCATAATACTCCAGGGAAGAATCCACCAAGAAGACATAAACATTGTAAATCTCTATGCACCCAACATAGGAGCACCCAAATACATAAAGAAAATCCTAGAGGACTTCAAGAAAGATACTGACAGAAACACAATTATAGTGGGGGATTTTAACACCCCACTGTCAAAAATGGACAGATCTTTCAAACAATATATCAACAAAGATATTGTGGCATTGAACAATACCCTAGATGAAATGGACTTAACTGATGTATATAGAGCCCTCCATCCCAAAGAAGATTAAATACACATTCTTTTCAAATGCACATTGAACATTTTCAAAGATAGACCACATGATAGGACAAAAAACAAGCCTCAACAAATTCAATAAAATTGAAATCATATCAAACATTTCTCTGACCTCAAGGGACTGAAACTAGAAACCAACCACAAGAAAAAAAAACACTCAAAATCATGGAGATTGAATAGCATGCTATTAAACAATGAATGGGTTGAGAATGAGATCAAGAAGAAATCAAAAAGTTTCTGGAAACAAATGAAAATGAACTCACCACAACCCAAAATTTATGGGACACAGCAAAGGCAGTCCTGAGAGAGAAGTTCATAGTGATACAGGCCTACCTAAAAAAGAGAAACATTTCAAACAAACAACCTAACACTATGTCTACAAGAACTGGAGGAACAACAACAAAGACAGCCCAGAGCAAGTAGAAGGAAGGAAATAACCAAGATCAGAGCAGAATTAAACTACATAGTGACTAAAAGCACAGTTCTAAGGATCAATGAATTCAGGAGCTGGTTCTTTGAAAAGATAAACAAAATTGACAAAGCCTTTAAGCAGGCTCATCAAGAAAAAAAGAGAGAGGGCCCAAATAAAAACACATGGAAATGAAAGAGGAAAGATTACAACTGATACCACAGAAATACAAAGGACTGTAAGAAATTACTATGAAGAACTATATGCCAAGAAATATGAAAACCTAGGTGAAATGAACACATTTCTAGAAAAATATAATCTTCCAAAACTCAATGAAGATGAAGCAGAAAGCCTAAACAGACCAATAACAGCAAAAAAATTTGAAGCAGTAATCAAAAAATTCCTCACACATGAAAGCCCTGGACCAGATGGTTTCACAGAATTCTATGAAGCACTTAAAGAGGTGCTAACTCCTATCCTTCACAGACTATTCCAAAAACTTCAAAGTGATGGAAGACTCCCCAACTCTTTTTTTGAAGCCTGCATCATCCAAATCCCAAAACCAGATAAAGACATAACAAAAAAACAAAACTTCAGGCCAATATCGCTGATTAACATAGACGCTAAAATCCTCAACAAAATATTGGCAAACCGCATCCAACAATACATTAAAAAGATCATCTACCATGACCTAGTGAGATTCATCCCAGGGGTGCAAGGATGGTACAGTATTCGCAAATCAATAAATGCAATACACCACATAAACAAAAGCAAGACAAAAATCGCATGATCATAGCAATAGATGTGGAAAAAGCATTTGATAAGGTACAGCACCCATTTATGATAAAAACACTCAGCAAATTGGGAATAGAAGGAGCATTCCTCAACATAATAAAGACCATATATGAGAGACCTGCAGCCAACATCATACTCAATGGACAAAAACTAAAATCTTTCCCACTAAGATCAGGAACAAGACAAGGTTGTCCACTTTCACCACTTCTATTCAATATAGTATTGGAAGTTTTAGCCACAGCAATCAGACAAGAAAAGGAAATAAAGGCATCCAAATTGGAATGGAGGAAACAAAACTGTCACTGTTTGCAGATGAGATGATAGGGTACATAGAAAATCCTATAAAATCCTCCAAAAAACTGCCTGACCTAATAAACGAATTTGGCAAAACAGCAGGATACAAAGTCAATACCCAGAAATCAAAAGCATTTTTGTATACCAACAATGAAACAGCAGAAGCAGAAATCAAGAAAAAAATTCCATTTGATATAGCAAAAAGAAAAATAAAATACCTAGGAATAAATCTAACCAAGGAGGTAAAAGACCTGTACTCAGAAAACAACACAACACTGAAGAAAGAAATTAAGGAAGACACAAAGAAATGGAAATATATACCATGTTCAAGAATTGGAAGAATTAACATCATCAAAATGTCCATACTACCCAAAATGATTTATAGATTCAATGCAATATCTTTTAATGTACCAATGGCATATTTCCCAGATATAGAACAAACACTTCAAAAATTTATATGTTACCATAAATGACCCTGAGTAGCAGCAGCAACTTTGAGAAAGAAGAACAAAGTAGGAGGGATCACAGTACCTGATATCAAACTGTATTACAAGGCCCCCATAATCAAAACAGCCTGGTACTGGCATAAGAACAGACACATGGACCAACAGAACAGAACAAAAAGCCCAGAAAGAAACCCAAGTCTCTTTGGTCAATTAATATTCAACAAAGGGGGCAGCAGCATATAATGAAGCAAAAAATAGCCTCTTCAACAAATGGTGTTGGAAGAGCTGGACATGCAAAAAAACGAAACTTGATTACCAACTTACACCATACACAAAAATAAATTCAAGGTGCACAAAAGACTTAAATGTAAGTCTTGACACCATAAAAGTCCTACAGGAGAACATAGGCAGGAAAATCTGAGATATTCCACACAGTAATATTTTCACTGATATGTCCCTTAAAGCAAGGGGCATAAAGGAAAGAATAAACAAATGGGATCTCATCAAACTAAAAAGTTTCTGCATTGCTAAAGAAAACAGCATTAATATGAAAGAGAAGCAACCATATGGGAAAACATATGTGCCAATGATACCTCAGACAAGGGTTTGATCTCCAAAATATATAAAGAACTCACACAACTTCACTTTAAGAAGACAAGCAACCCAATTAAAAAGTGGGTAAAGGACTTAAACAAACATTTCACCAAGAAGGACATACAGAGGGTCCAGAGACATATGAAAATATGTTCAGTATTGCTAGCCATCAGAGAGATGTAAATTAAAACCACAATGAGATGCCACCTCTCACCAGTTAGAATGGCCATCATAAACAAATCAACAAACAACGAGCATTGGAGAGGATATGGAGAAAAGGGTACCCTGGTGAACTGTTGGTCGGATGCAGATTGGTGCAACCAGTATGGAAAACAGTATGGAATTTCCTCAGAAAACTAAAAATGGATCTGCCTTTTGACCCAGCAATTCCACTGCTAGGACTATATCCTAAGAACCCTGAAACACCAATCCAAAAGAACCTATGTACTCCAATGTTCATAGCAGAACAATTTACAACAGCCAAGTGCTGGAAGCAACTTAAGTGCCCAGTGGTAAATGAATGGATCAAAAAACTATGGTACATTTATAGAGTGGAATTCTATGCAACAGAAAGAAAGAAGGACCTCCTATTCTTTGGGACAGCATGAATGGAAGTGGAGAGCATTATAGTAAGTGAAATAAGCCAGGTGGTGAAAGACAAATACCATATGATCAACTGTAACTAGAACCTAATCAACAAAACAAACAAGCAAGCAAAATATAACCAAACACATTTAAATTGTGAACAAGGTGACAGCCACTAGAAGGTAGAGGAGAGGAATGGGGGAAAGGGTGAAGGGTTTATAAGAACAACTATAAAGGACACATGGACAATTACAAGGCGGGTGGAAATGGGAGGAAGGTGGGGAAGGCTGGGGTAGTGGGGAGTGGCGGGGGGAGGCAGAAAACTGTATTTGAACAACTATAAAAATCAAAAGTAAAAAAAATTCTTAGAAGGCAGAAAATAGGGAAAAATTTAAAAAGAAGCGCATAGTAAATGAGGACACTTAAATATGTACATCTAAGTGAAAGAAGCCAATCTAAAAAGGCTCCATACTGAGATCTCCTGCCAAGATGGAGGTGTAGGTAGATACACTTTGCCTCCTCCCACAACCAAAAGAAAGACAAAAACAACTTTACAAACAAAAAACAAGCAGAACTGCCAGAAAAATCAAACTTTATGGAAGTCTGACAACCAAGGAGTTAAAGAGAAAATATTCATTCAGACTGGTAGGAGGAACGGAAACAGGCAGCTGGAGCAGAGAGGATGCAAAGTGGCAAGGCAGCAGCTGGTGGACCAGGTGGTCCCACACATGTGTGTGGATAAACCAGGAGGAACAAGTGGAGAGAGAGACAGACCATGCAACACAGGGTCTCAGCATGGGGAAATAAAACCTCAAAACCTCTGGCCATAAGAACCTGTGAGGGTTGTGGTGGTAGGAGAAACTCCCAGCCTCACAGGAGAATTTGTTGGAGAGATCCACAGGGTCCTAGAATGCATAAAAGCCCACCAACCAGGGAATCAGCACCAAAAGGCCCCAATTTGCTTGTGGGTAGCAGGGGAAGTGATTGAAAGTTGCCCAAGAGCCAAGCAAGCAACATTGCTCCCTCTTGGACACCTTCCCCCTATAATGCAGCAACGCAGCAATGTGGGTTGCCTCACCCTGGCAAATACTTATGGCTCTGCCCCTTCAAAATGACAAGCATGCCCAAGATAAAAAAAATATGGCCCAAATGAAAGAACAGATCAAAGCTCCAAAAATAGGACTAAGTGATAAAGATACAGCCAGCCTATCAGATGCAGAGTTCAAAACACTGGTAATCAGGAAACTCACAGAAATGGTCACAAAATGGAGGAAAAAGGAAAGGCTATGTGAAGTGAAATAAAGAAAAATATACAGGGAGCCAACAGTGAAAGGAAGGAAACTAGGACTCAAATCAAGGATTTGGAGCAGAAGGAAGAAATAAATATTCATCCAGAACAGAATGAAAAAACAAGAATGCAAAATAATAATAACAACAACAACAGCAACAACAGGCTTAGGAACCTCCAGGGCAAGTTTAAATGTTCCAATATCTGAATCATAGGAGTGCCATAAGAAGAAGAGGAAGAACAAGAAAATGAAAACTTCTTTGAAAAAAACTGTGGAGAACTTCCCCAATCTGGCAAAGGAAACACTTCCAGGAAGTGCAGGAAGCTCTGAGAGTCCCAAAGAATTTGGACCCAAGGAAGCACACACCAAGGCACATCATAATTATATTACTTAGGTTTAAAGAGAAGGAGAGAATCTTAAAAGCAGCAAGAGAAAAGGATACGGTTACCTACAAGGGGGTTCCCGTAAGACTATCAGGTGATTTTTCAAAAGAAACCTTCCAGGCAAGAAGGGACTGGAAAGAAGTATTCAAAGTCTTGAAAGGCAAGGACCTACATCCAAGATTACTCTATCCAACAAAGCTATCATTTAGAATGGAAGGGCAGATAAAGTGTTTCCCAGATAAGGTCAAGTTAAAGGAATTCATCATCACTAAGCCCTTATTATAGGAAATGTTAAAGGGACTTATCTAAAAAAAAGAAGATAAAAAATATGAACAGTAAAATGACAACAAACACAACTAACAACATCTGAACCTAAAATAAATAAATAAATATATATTTATTTATAAATATATACACTAAGCAAACAAATAGAACAGGAACAGAATCACAGAAATGGAGATCACATGGAGGATTATTAGCAGAGAGGGGAGAATGGGGGGAAAGGTACAGGGAAGAAGAAGCATAAATGGTAGGTATAAAATAGACAGGGGGAGGTTAAGAATAGTATAACAAACGAAGAAGTCAGAGAACATATATATTACACATGGACATGAGCTAAGGGAGGGGGGAATGCTGATGGGAGGAGATTGCAGGCTAGAGAGGAATAAAGGGGAGAAAAAATGGGACTGCTGTAGTAGCATAATCAATAAAATATATTTATAAAATAAAAAAATAAAAAGGCTATGTACTATGTGTTTACAACTTTACGACATTCTGGAGAAGACAGTAAAAAGATCAGTGGTTTCCTGGGGTCGAGGGGAGAAGGATAAATAGATGGAGCTCAGAGGATTTTTAGGGCAGGGAAACTACTCTGTATGACACTCTAATGGTATATATATGCCATTATAAATTTGTCCTGACCTTCAGAATACACACCACCAAGAGACTCCTAAAATAAATTATGTACTTTGGGTGATATGGATGTGTCAACGTGGGTTCATCAGTGATAACAGTTCATCCTCCACTCTGAAGAAAAGTGCTGGTAATGGAGGAGGCTATGCCTGTGTTGGGGTGGGAGTATACGGGAAATCTCTGTACAACCTCATTCAGTGTCTGCTATAAACCTAAAACTGCTCTAAAAAAGAATAAGGGTCATTACTTTTTTAGAAAAGTTTAATGAGCAAAAGGCATAAAGAGACATTATAGTGAAGTAGACATACACATGGCAAACAAGCTTGTGAAGAGATATTCAGTATTAATGGCCTTAAGAGGAAGGAATGAGATATCATTGCCTACCTATTATAAAAAAATTGATAGTACTGAATGCTGTGAGGATGTGGGGAAATTGGATCTCTCATACATGGCCTGTGGGAATATAAGCGTTATAGCCACTCTAAATATACTCTTACCATATGATTGATCTCGTCTGATCCTGGAAGCTAAGCAGGGTTGGGCCTGGTTAATACTGGGTGGGAGACCATGTGATCCAGCAGTTATACTCTCAGGCACTTATTCCACAGAAATGAAAACTGTGTCCACACAAAAACCTGAGCCAGAAACTATTAACAACCAAAATGTCCTTCATCTAGTGAACAGCTAAACAAATTGCAATATATCTGTACCATGGAATACTACCAGTAATTTAAATAAAACTAGTAATACTTGTAACAACTTGTATGGATCTCAAGGGCATTATGTTGTGTGCTCTAAAAAAAAAAGGCTATTAAAATAAAATAAAATTGTAAAATATGTTTGGAGTAGGCACTACCAAGCCAGGATCCTCCAGATTTTCATTTTGGTCTGATAAATTTTAGGGCCTTGCATCTAAACTCAACTTTTTCTGCCTGACAACCAAAGATGATGCATGCATTCTTTTCACAGGTTGAATCCCCCAAGGGAGGGGGGAAATGTGCAAGAGAGACAGGTTAGTACGTTGGGGGAAATGATCACTGAATGCCAATTAGAGAGAAGGGCTCTACTGCTTCCTGAGGGGTCCCGGAGCCAAACAGGCATGGGAGGGTCCACTTTCACAGAGAGTTTAATCCCCTTTCATCCTATAGTGACAGCTGGGAATGAAATCTCTGGCAGAGGGGACTCAAGCATGGTAGGGCCTTTAGTGGGTTTCCAACCTAATACAGGTGGAAAAGTGGCTCACCCTGTCACAAACTCCAGAAAATGAACTCTGCTTAAAAATTTCCTCTAGAGGTGAAGCAGTGTCATTAAGGCAAATATATCCATCCGAAGAAGATCCTTAAAAATAATGCCTAGAAAAGAGACAGTCCTTAACTTCTGTATCAAGCTTAATCCATCAAAGGGGCCTCACTTTAGCACAGAAAAGAAACATGTGAGGACAGCTGAGGATTGGGGAAATGAAGACGCTTCCTCATGTGACCTTCCAACTGGTTTTAAGGAGAGAACTACAGTCTCAAGACCCTTGCCTGGGCTTCAGTCACTAGATCCTCTCCTAGGTTCCTGAGCTTAGAAGCTTCTTCCCACTGTGCCATCCATAAAGTTCAGTACAATGAGCTAGGATATGAAGGTCAAGCTGAAAGTGACTAATTTCTGTCAGAGAGAAATATCTCTAGTTCCCAGTACTGGTAGATCAGCAGAAAGTGGGATTAAGAAAAATCATAGAAGAAACTGCAACTCACTATTAAAGCACATGAAAAACTGTCCACCCCTACATGTAATCTAAAAGCTACAAATAGAAACTACCAGGAGGCCCATTTTTCATTCATCAAGTTAGTTTAAAGTTAAGCACTCTCAGTGTTTGAGAGATTACATTGTAACTGTTCCTCTCAAAAACTGTTCAGGGTATGGCCAATTTGAGAAAGCTGATGTATAAAGCGATTTGGCAACACTTATCAGGAGCCAGGTGATTTCCATCCTTCCCATCAAGTCATTTCTTTTCCAGAAATTTATGCTGAGAATTTAATTGACAAAGGTGTACACTCAGAGAGAGATATATGCCATGGCGTTGTTTGTAACAATGAGCAAATGAAAAGCCAAATGTTGGTGATCTTCCTGCCCAGGCCACTTTTTCCTCTAATCACTACACATTCTAAAGTTACCTACTATCAACCCATCACCTTCAATTGTATCTTCAACTCAGACATCTCTCTTGAGCCCTTGCTTGATGCTCCCAGGTCATCTTAGTCATCTTCCCTTCACCTCCTCCTCATCCAACTCCCTTTCCAAACAAATGGCACTATTATCTACACAGCTACGCAAGCCAAACCTTCAGGTCTTCATTTTCTCCTATTCTTAATTCCACATCTTGTTAATCACCATCTCCAAAACCTCTCTCCATCCATTTCTCCCCATCCCCACTTCCACTGGCCTAGTGTAAGCTACCAGCATTTCCCACCTGAATGACTACTTATTCTCCCAAATTATTTTCTCAAACTTAGTCTGACCACTGACCCAATCCATTCTCTATCCTGCAGAAACCTCTTTCTAAAACACAAATTTGACCATGTTATTCCCTCCACATTAAAATTTTTAGTGGCTTTCTATTCTCCATAGAATCATTCCAGGTTCCCAACTCCTAAACAAGGCTTACAGCTTATGGGACATCTAGTTCACCCCTCCAGATGATTCCAGGAGAAAGCACAGCTTTACTCCATGCATCAGATGCACCACTCCCTCTCACCTCCTATCTTTCCCACAAGCTGTGTGGGGACACGCCTGACTGGAGTGCCTTCTTCCCCATAGGCTGAATGACTCAGTAAGCCAGTGAATGAATACATCAGAAGCTACCTGTACTCTGTTGACCAACATCATGCAGAAATGACACTGGTATATGAAATAATAAAGTTCTTTAATGACACTTGTTAAAAACGTCCATTGCGTTTCCCATCAAGCCACTTTTTTTTTTACAACTTTGTAATCTAAAAACTAAGTTCAAAATATACCACTTGACTGGCATGAGCTCACCACAAGCAGGTCCTTTCCTGTTTTTTTTTTCCACTATCTACTCTATTTTCAATGACATTGGGCTATTACAACCATTTTAGCTCAAGGAAATACAGGGAAAAGGACATCTATAGCCAAAACAAGGTGGGGGGGGTGTCAATTAGCAATACAGCCATCAGTAACAGAGAATAAAATGAAGAGCAAGACTGGGGAAGAGGACTCAACTAGACAGTCTTAGGGAAGAGAAGTCTAGCTGAAAAGCAGCAAAAAACATGGGACTCAGGACAAATAACACTCAGAAGGAAATAAAAATAGCAAAGCATAGTGGTTGAAAGGGCAGATTCTGAAATCAATATTGCATTAACTCCTGTCTACCTTAAATAAGTTACTTTTTCTCTTTGTTCATCTATAAACATGAGTTATTATGTCTGACACACAGCAGCTTCTCAATAAATGCTAGCTATTCATAGGAGTAATGTTGACTATATAGTGAGGGAAGGGAGGGACAAACCTGCAAAACTAGGTTTGAGAGCAGAAATAGATTCACTAATAGGGTTTCTGGTGGCATTGTCCTAGGCTGTATACCCTAGTCCTTGCTACTCAAAGTGTAGTCCTTCAGACTCACCATATTGGTATCACCTGGAAACTTGTTAGGAATGTATGCCCAGGCTCTTCTCAGGCCCTCTCAGTCAGAATCTTGCATTTTAACAAGATCATCGGGTGGTTCTTTAGCACATTACAAGTGACAGATGGCACTCCCTAGGTCCCATCAGGTTGTTTGGAAGAACCAGTTAAAGGCAGGCAATGGCTGCAGCCAGTTAGAATTTGGAGGCAGAATTGCTGTGTTAGGTAGCCAAGGAGACCCCTAAATAAAGCTGGTCAATGATCGAGGAAAATCGAGTAACTACATTCTTAGATTAGAGGGAAGGAATTTAATGGAGGACTTATCACAGGATAAGCCAAGGCTGTAAACCAGCACCAGCTGCCCAATGTCTGAGCTTGTGTGACCTGAACACAGACATCGTGAGTGGAAAGTACATAAAAAAGGGGAAGATTATGGAGTGGTGGGAGGGTATGGGGGGCTAGAGATCACCAGGGCCAGAAACTCAGGGGATTGAGAGGAGAGAAATGGTCAACAGGGCTGTTTTTATTTGAGTTCCCATACAGGCTATGTGCCTGGCCCACACTTCCATGGCCCTCCAAAAGCACTCCCCTGGTTCAAAAAACCCCTCTGAGCAGGCACTCTTCCTCCAGAAGTTCCACTCCAATGAGCAGGACAGATGGAGAGGCAGCATTGGCAAGGGGCTACCCCCGAGAGTCTCTCCAAAAACACTTACATTGAGTTCCAGATATTCCTTTAAGTTCAAAATACACTTTTTAGAGAGTAGTGTTACATTCATTTTATAGAAGGGTAAAGTAAACATTACTCTAAAAATCAAAGAATTAATGCATAATAACTTAGCCAAAATGAATTCCATTGAGCACCAATGTGCCAGGACTGACAATTTGAATGCTGGGAATTCAAAAAATAGGACTTTACCTCTATCCCAGAGGGTCTTGTGGACCAGCAAATAAGCACCATTCTGCAGGCATCTGAAGAAGTCCTACGACCTTCCTTCAAGCCTGTAAAGAGCCCTCATCCTTCTCTGTTCTGTATTTAAACGGATAGTCATTTTTTCACATTGGTCTTTTTAAAGAGTCCAGCATTGACTTGCACTCCTGAATCCACTCCTGTGTTTTCTATTTTGGTGAGTGATGTATTTGTCCATAGTGAGAAGTGTGTATTCTTAAATTCTTTTCTTTGCCCTTCTTCCTCCCGTTTTTATTAATTATATTCCCATCTCTATCAGATTCTGCCTGTTTAAAACTCTCTTAGATCTTATGATGTGCTGAAGAAGGCTCTTACTGGCCAGTGAGAGCCAATCATTAAATCTTCAGGAATTTTTCAAGCTGGTTGTTAAACATAGTTATTGCAAAAACTAAATTACAAAACATTCCAATTTAATAAATTATATTAATAATATACCCAAAACTCACCATTTCCTAATTATTTTATTACATTTTTACTGTTGTCTGTGCTCTTGAAGTTATTTAAATCAACTGCAAGTATATGGTGGAAATACTATAAAATGGTTTACTAGAGCATATCTCTTCCAAATTTGTGTTCAGTGATGCTCATTGGGAACTTGGAATTGGTCACAGTGGTAGTATTTATACCACAGAAATTGGCAAAAGCTATAAATCAGGGCTTGGTTTGTTGTTCCATTGATTGTTTGTACTTATGAAAATGTTAATAATGCAGATTAAACCTAAGAGTGTTTCATGCCTGTAGGTGCTACATTGTTAATAGCACAAAATCTGGGAAATACTCTTTCAGAATTAAAATCTATTATCCAGCCCTGGCTGGTGTAGCTCAGTGGATTGAGCGCGGGCTGCGAACCAAAGCATCGCAGGTTCGATTCCCAGTCAGGGCACATACCTGGGTTGCAGGCCACGGCCCCCAGCAACCACACATTGATGTTTCTCTCTCTCTCTCTCCCTCCCTTCCCTCTCTAAAAATAAATAAATAAAATCTTTAAAAAAAAATTTAAAATCTATTATCCAGTTCAGCAAAGAAGTCATCATGTCACTGACAGATGAGTAAAGTTAACACATTCATCATCACTGCTTAACTTCCTCTTGTCAATGTAAATAAAAGTATCAGCCAACATTCATGTTGGAACTACACTCTTTGGTCAATTGCAGACATAGGCTGACAAAGGATACAAGAGTTTAGTAAAAATCAATTAATGCATTCTGTGTGAGCCAACTGGCTATGTGAAATTTTCAATAAAAAGTAAATCTTATAATAAGATTATAATCTTATAATAAGATTATAATCTTATATAATCTTATATATTATATAATATATAATATATTATGTAATACGCATACTTCAGAGCAATACAATTTAATGAACTTATACATGTGTATGTTTGAGGTTTTTCACAGTGCTGTCAGTACCTGCTTTGAGGCTATCTAATTCTCACTGTTCTTTCCTTAGGTTAGTAAATCCATCATCATTCCAAGCTTCATGTCTTCCAATCCCATACCCATATTACTACCAAAATAATCTTTCTAATATTTAAATGCAATCTTGACATGCCCCTCATTAAAATTACTGATGTCTCTCCAAAAGAAATGCAAACCATAGAAGGCCTTCCTTGTTTTGTCCTGTTCACTGTTGTAGCCTTCTTTTTTGTCAGATGCCAAACTGCCCATTATTCCCATAACATGCTTTACTTATTCATGCCATGGACCTTTGAGTGTGCTTTTCTCAGCCTGGAATGCTTTCCCCTTCTCCTCCCCTCCCACCCTCTGCTGGTTTCCACTTAGTATTCAACATGCTTAAACATGCTCTTCCAGGAGCCTGTGCCACTTTAACACTTGCTGCTATAGTGAGTTGTGCAGGTAGAGCTCTCCAGCTCCCCCACTCACCTGAAAGGTAGCACCTAGCACCTGGCTTGGCACCAAGAGATATTTAGTCAGTACTTTTTGAAATAACAAACTAACTGATTGGTTTCAGCTATAGCCTATAGTAAATAAAAGGATTTAACAGGTGATATGCACATGTTTCATCTCTGAATTCAATTGTTCCTTAAAAAAAAAAAGTTGGCCCTAGCTAGCATGGCTCAGTTAGTTGAAGCATTGTCCTATAGATCAAAAGGCTGTAGGTTTGATTCCGACCAGGGCACATACCCAGGTTAAGGGTTCAATTCCCAGCTAGGGCACATATAAGAAGGCAAACCAATTGATGTTTCTCTCATCTCTCTCTCTCTCTCTCTCTCCCTCCCTCCCTCCCTCCCTCCCTCCCTCCCTCCACTCTCTGAAAGCAATGAAAACTGTCTTTGGGTAAAGATAAAAAAAGTTGTTTAAACTGTTGACAAACTCAAATAAGCTTTTTCTTTTATCTAAGCATATGTATAAAACTAGGTGAATCATTGACATTTTTTCCATTGTTTTCTAAAGTCAATAAGACATGGCCTGAAACTCTTTACCTTAAACCACTGACTTTCTTTAAGCAATAACCACAACACTCATTCCTGAAAGTAGTGAGAGCTATCATTTATTGGGCTACTCTTAAGCTCTAAGCGTGTATTAATTGCCTTACATATGTTCCCCCATGTACCCTCAACAACACTGCAATGCAGGCACTAGTTCCCCCATTTTATAAGTGAGGAAACTGAGTTTCAGGAAACTTAAAAACATTTGTTTGGATTTAAGCACCTACTGAATAACAAAGCTGTGGTTCAAACAAATGTTGTTGTCTTTGTTGAGACCATTCTTTACTTCTTAAAAACAAATGCACTGTCTGAATCAGGCCCTACCAGTACCTGGAACAAATAATACTCCAAATCACACCAACAAAGAGCAGCTAGCACAAGGCCTAGCCCAGCTGTGTGATCCTTGTACCCAGACCCAGTGGGTGGGTTTGCCCTTCCCTTGACCAGATTGGTGGGAGAAAAGTGAATGATGTCAGGGAGTACCTGTGTCCTGTGTCAAAAGGCTGCAGCCAAAAGTCTCCACAACCTCGTCTAGGCCTTCACCATGGATCATTTTCCAAGAGGGAGCAGGGATCTCTTGCTCTTCTCTATTGAGCTGCCCCTGTGGTCTGTGCTGCTGTCTTTGTTTACTGTTTGTTACTAAGCACTTAGCTGCCCATGGAGTGAGTCAACAAAGGCCCTTTTCTTCAGTGCCACTAGTCTCCTGCCCAGGGTCCTGTTCTGGCTCTGACTGGTTAGCAGTCAGGGCCACCTCAGCAGCCAGAGTACAAAGCCAGCGACTGTGAGACAGCCCATGAGAGCTCAGCTGGATTAGGTGCTGTAAATGACAGTGGGATTGCGGCTTAGAAGGGCTTTTACAATGACATCACCTTATCTACTGTAAGGAACCTTGGGCCAGCCAAGAGTGAGGCCTTAATTTCATTAATTTAGCAGTCCTCCATGCCCTTTGACATGGTCAGACTTCAGACCTGCACCAAACTGAACAGAGAACTACGCAAAGTCATCGTGAAAATGATGGAAGTGCCCCTGTGAAGGCAAGAGGAGAGAGTGATTGTGACCATTACACAAATACATACAAAAATAATAATCATAATAAAAAAGAGGACAGGAGGAAACATTTTCACATGATGGATATGTTTATGGCATACATTCTTGTGATAGTTTTACAGGTATAAACTTATTTCCAAACTCATCAAGTTGTACACATTAAATATGTACTGTTGTTTGTATATCAATGATACCTCAATAAAATGAATTTTCTTTTTTTAAGAAGGGATGTGGTTGGAGAAAGAGAAGGAAAATCTTACACTGTCTGCTACTTGGGTTCAGAAAGAAGTTAGTAGAGGGGCAACAACTAGAATCAGATCATAGCTCTGCAGAGGTAAGGGTGAAAAAATATATTTCTGGAAGCCTTTAAGTCAATAGCAGTTTCAAAACAGAGAGACACTTTTTAAAAACAAAATAAACATTTTACTTCATATATTGAACCAAAAAATAATGAGGTGTGATGAAATGAAAGGCTGGCAAGGGCATGGTGAATGATGTAGTTCCATATACCACTAGTGGAAATGTAGATTAATGCAACCTCTCAGAGGGCATTCAGGAACACCCACTGAAACTATAAATGCACATATCATTTGTAAACCCAATTGCAAGGAACTGTCCCCAAGAACATTCTTTCAGAAGTTCACCCAAGAATATAAAAGGGGATTCTCACTGCAGGATTTTTTTGGTAATAGTTAAAAAGTAAAAGGCACCAAAGTGTCCATTAATAGTGGATAGATAAATAAATTGTGGTTCACACACAGTGGAGACCCAACTATATAGCAGTGCAAAGGAGAAAGGTATATCTGTGCATGCTGGCCACCAACAACTGAGAAGAAAATAATTAAAAAAACAAAAGGTATGGAATTGCCCTGCATCATTCCTCTTACTGTAGATACACAAAATATGTATAAATGTATTCTTTATATATGTTTATATATTCTTATATGTATTCTTTATTGAGAAGGAATCACTAGAAACTTAATAGTGGTTGCTTTGGGGAAAGAGTTTTGAGTTATTATTTAGTCATTAGTTTTTATTTAGTCAGGGAAATTATTGTCCATTTGGGGGCTTTTACTTTGTGTTATGTTGCCTTTAAAAAAAACTAATAAACCTATACAATGCTTCACAAAATTTATCTTTTTCCTGCTTAAAACTACTTACATTCTACACTAGCTAGTAAAGCATTTTACAATAATTGCAACCTGGTTACTTCCAGCCAAGATGGAGGCATAGGTAGTCACATTGTGCCTCCTTGTGCAACCAAAACTAAGGACAACAAAAATTGAGAAACAAGAAACAACCAGAACAAAGAGAAATTAACTGAAGGGAAGTCTGACTACCATATGTCCAGACTGGTAAGGAGGAGCGGAGTTGGAGGCCTACGGAGAGGGGTCGAGGGGTCCGGGCAGGAAAAAGTGGTGACTGGCAGACGCAGGTGCGCAGAGCGCAGATGGGAGTTGGTGGACCCCAGAAGCGCAGGGGCAGCAGACGGACCGGTGGCAGACCCTGGGCCCGGGAGGCAACAAGCAGACCCAGTGAGGCTCGCGAGGTGGCTGGCTGTCCACAGCCACTCATTCGCGCACAGACAAACTAAGCAAAAATGGTCAGCAACACAGACTGCGCAACCCAGGGACCCAGCACCAGGAAACAAAGCCTAAGAACACCGACTGAAAACACCTGTGGGAGCTGAGGCTGGGAGATTCTCTCAGCCTCACAGGAGAGCTCCCCGGGGAGACCCACAGAGTCCGAGAATGTATACAAGCCCATCCACCCGGGAGCCAGCACCAGAAGGGCCCAATTTGCTTGTGGGAAACGGCAAAGGGGACGGAAGTCCTAGAGAGAGTGGAGCAGGTGCCACTGTTCCCTCTCAGACTCTGCCCCCACATAAAATGTCACAACCCAGCAACTGGGGTGCCCCACCCTGGTGAACACCTAAGGCTCCACGGCCCATACATAACAGCCGCAACCAGACCAAAGGAAAATAAAAAGGATGGCTCAAACAGAATTAAAAACCCCAGAGCCAATTTTTTTAAGTGACCGAGAGATAGCCAACCTATCAGATGCACAGTTCAAAGCACTGGAGATCAGGATGCTCACAGAATTGGTTGACTTTGGTCATAAGTTAGATGAACAAATGCAGGCTACGATAAGAGAAATGAAGGAAAACACACAGGGAACCAATAGTGATAGGAAGAAAACTGGGACTCAAATCAATGGAACGGACCAGAAGGAAGAAAAGAACAACCAAACAGAAAAGAATGAAGAAATAAGAATTCAAAAAAATGAGGAGAGGCTTAAGGACCTCTAGGACATCTTTAAACGTTCCAATATCCGAATTATAGGGGTACCAGAAGGGGAAGAGGAAAACCAACAAGTGGAAAAGTTATTTGAATGAATAATAAAGGAGAACTTCCCCAATCTGGCAAGGGAAATAGACTTCCAGGAAGTCCAGGAAGCTCAGAGAGTCCCAAAGAGGTTGGACCCAAGAAGGAACACACCAAGGCACATCATGATTACATTAGCCAAGGTAAAAATGAAGCGAGAATCCTAGAAGCAGCAAGAGATAAGGCGACAGTCACCTACAAAGGAGTTCCCATCAGACTGTCAGCTGATTTCTCGAAAGAGACCTTGGAGGCAAGAAGGGGCTGGAAAGAAGTATTCCAAGTCCTGAAAGGCAAGGACCTACATTCAAGATTGCTCTGTCCAGCAAAGCTTTCATTTAGAATGGAAGGGCAGATAAAGTGCTTCTCAGATAAGGCCAAGTTAAAGGAGTTCATTATCACTAAGCCCTTATTCTATGAAATGTTAAAGGGACTTACCTAAGAAAATGAAGATTAAAAATATGAACAGTAAAAAATGACTTCAAACTCACAGTTAGTAACAACCATACCTAAAACAAAAGCAAACTAAGCAAACAACTAGAACAGGAACAGAACCACAGAAATGGAGATCACATGGAAGGTTAGCAACAGGGAAGGAGGAGGAGGAGAGAGGGGGAAAAGATATAGAGAATAAGTAGCATAGACAATAGGTAGAAAATAGACAGGGGGAGGGCAAGAATAGTATGGGAAATGTAGAAGCTAAAGAACTTATGACACATGGACATGAACTAAAAGGGGGGAATGTGGGTGGGAGGGGGTGGGCAGGGTGGAGGGGAGTGAAGGGGGAAAATGGGACAACTGTAACAGCATAATCAATAAAATTTAACAAAGGGGAAAAAAAGGAAAAAAAACAATAATTGCAACCTAATATCTTGTGCTTTTTCTCCCAAATTTGTCTACTCATCAGATTCAAACTATAACTTGATAAAATACAGATTCCCTGTCACCACCCCAGAACTGTTGAACTGGAATCTCCAAGGGATAGCCAGGAACATCTGCATTTTAGCAATGCCCAGGTAATTTTTATTTAGTAAATTGTTTAAACTAAACATTTACAATTGAAGGAACTGAGTCCAAGAGAAACAAAGTGAACTTCTCCTGCCACGTGGCTGGTTCACTGTAGAACAGAGAACAATAAAATTTGGATTTCCCCTCCATAATAAACACAAGTTTGCTTTAATTTAAAAAAGAGAGAGAGAGAACAACACGTAAGTCAATGACACCCAGGCAAAAGCTGGTTTGCCTTCACCTCTTTTATTACAAATGTTAGAAGTCAATCTTAATCTTTTTCTATAGTTACCTCTGCTAAGATTTCATTCACTCAAATTAAAACAAAGAAAATCATAATTATCAAAATCTTTTAATTTGCACATTTTAATTAATTTTTTTTCACTTTCAAGAATCATGTTTATCCATAGCTATATAAAGTTCTTTAATAGGATGTATAATCAAGTAGAATTCACACTAACACCGATCCCCAATTGTGCCCCTTGTCTTATGCTTTATACCAATGTTTATATTGCCATACATTGCAAATTAATTTAACCTAAAACAATACATTTTTATTATTCTAAACAGAGTCCAAAACCTCTTGCATGTTGCTATTGAGAATGTAAAAATGACACAATTTCCCCAGAAAACAGTTTGACAGTTTCTTAAAAAACTAAACATATTTTTGCCAGTAATTGAATTTCTAAGCATTTATTACAGGGAAATAAAAATTTCAGTCCACACAAAAATGTGTACATGATTGTCAGCTTTATTTACAACAGTCAGCTGTTAACAACTAAAGTGTCCTGCAGTGTATGCATGAATTAACATACTGTGGTACATTCTTACTAGAGAATCCTACTCGGCAAAAAAAAACAACAAAAAATGAATGAACCATTGGTAAGTGCAACACTGGGATGGACTCAAGGGCATTTTGCTGATGACAAAAGCCAAATTCAAATGGTCACATACAGTATGACTATTTATATAACATTCTGGAAGTCACAAAATTATAAAGATGGAAAACAGATTAGTGGTTTCTAGAGGTTAAGGATGATGGGGGAGGGCATGATTATATAGGAATAGTATGAGAGTGAGTTTTTTGGTGATGGTTGAGTTCTGTATTCTGTGTGAGTTGGTGGTTATACAAAGGATTTGTGGCTTTCTCTATCCATGAACTGTTCACCTGACTACCTCCTGCAGCCTTGGCTCACCTGGCTGCCTCCACAGGGTCCAGGAGGCATCGCACACACTCCTCTAACCATTTCTCCAACACTATCCCTCTAAAAGCTGAGTCCTTTTGAGATACATGACAAGATGCTCTGCTATCCCTTCTGCCTTCCCTACTGGCTCCTAAGAAGTTTTTCACCCAGACATAGGCAAGGAGACCCACCCCACACTCTTTTGAAGACAATTTTCCCCAGTGGGTGAGAAGTCCATGGGCCAAGGGTTCATGTTGACCCAGCCCCTGTGTCCCTCTGCTGGACTTTGTTCCAGGTGCTCTGCTCAGCACCCACTGAACCTGTTTCATGGCCTGCACAGATCTCTCCAATGTATCTATCTCTCATTGTGAGTATGGATAGAGCATGGATGTGAGGACTGACCCCCATACACCATGGGGCAGAGCTGGAAGAGGACTGGCCCACAGCCTATGGCTAGAAAGCCAGGAAAGCTCTTTTCATAAAATCCACAGACAGAATTTTCATTCCAAATTTAGTCTTCCAGGGGTTATAAAGGCATATCTGTAAAAGTAAGAATACAGATATATATTTAAAGCTGGTGGTTTAACCTATAACTTAAATATTTATACCTAAGGTATATTTAGACCTCCATTTGTATTCTTGCCCTGGGCCCTGCAGAAGTTAAAGACCTGCACCTATTCATTGACAGTGTTAGCTCTAGGCTTTTATGTACTGTATTTTTTGAACTATAAGATGCACCCCCCCCCAAATTTGGGAGGAACAATGGTTGTTAATGCTGCTGTTGAGTTCTGCTTACATTTACATTGGTGAAATATTATGTTATTTATGTTATTAAATTTTTTAGCACACTTTTTGCTTCAAAAATTTTTTTTCCTATTTTCCTCCTCTAAAACCTAGGTACGTCTTATGGTCCAAAAAATACAGCAGTTTCTCCTGCCTCAGCATATTCTTGACCACGTCACTTCACCTGCCTCACCAAACCCCAACCATCCACTCCTGTGTTCACACTTTGACCTTTGTCATTGTGAATAACTGCATCACCTCCAAAATTTATATTTCAAACATGTAGACTCAGACAACCCATCAGCTCCTATATTTCCAGCTATTTCTTCAAGCTATCCTCACTCTAACAAATTTTTGTGCCCATTGAGACCTTCCATCCATGAACCCTACCACTTCTTTTTCACTGTTCATCACCCACCCCCCTATACTTCCTTTCCTCATTATCTAGCTTAGAATCCATTGTCTATGTGGCAGAAATTCCTGCTAGCCATCCACTAAAATCTGTTCTTCCTTAGCTTGTGGACATACATCCAGACTACATTTCTCAGCCTCTTCTGCAGGTACATGGAGCCATATGACAGCTCCAAACAATGGAATGTGAGTGAATGAGATATGTGCACCCCAGTAGAAATGGCAATGAAGATAATCTCAGGGACCTTGGGAGTAACAGATTATAGATGACAGAGGCCTCTTCAGCCTGGGACCCAAACGTCCACCCACATAGAACACTTTCATTGGAATGTTAAGAAAGAAAAATATGTATGTTGTCTGAGCCATTACATTTTGTCATATCAGTTACATTAGTATAGCTTATGACTAAAATCACTCACGTATGTGTGGAAGTATAAGCTACATCAAGGTATAATGGTTAATGGTAGGATTATGGAGCCACGACCACCTGGGTTCAAATCCTGGCTTTGCTTCATACCAGCTTTGCTACCTGAGCAAGTTATGACCCTCTCTGCACTGTGCCTCCCAATCTGTAAAAGAGAGATAATAGTACATACTTCAAAAATCTCAGCTCCCGTAGCTTTAGCTTTCATCTCCAGGCTAATAAATTCTAAGTTCTTATTTATAAAAATTCCCTATTTCTTCAATAAACTGGATTCTTTTATCTAAATTCCCACACATCTCTACTTTGAGGTCTAATAGTCAATTCAAACATAAGTTTATCTGAAAAAGCATTGTTGATTTCTAAATCTTCTCCCCAGAAAAACTAAACCCTATACCCTTCTCAGTTCATTTATCTAAAGAAATGCTCCCATCATCCTCCCAATTGCTCAGCTCCTAAAAACTAAGAGTCATGTTCGATTCCTCCACATCTTTCATATCTCACATCTAATCTATGGGCAACCCTTATTTAAAACATAGTCCTCTTCAGCCTGAGACCAAACTAGATATGATAGTTCTCCATCACCACTGCCCCACCCTCAACTGGAGCTATCACCTCTCACCTAAACCACTGAAGTAGTTTCTTGGATTCAACAATTGTCCCCTCCTAGCATCGTCTCCACTTGGTAGTCATAGTTGTCCTTTTAAAACCAAAAGCAGGTCATGTGATTACCTTATTCAAGATCTTCCAGTGGATTCCCATCACACTAATCCCATAAAATCTGAACATTTTACTGTGGTTCACAGAGTGCCATTTAATCCTGATTAACTCACTTTCTTTCTGATTCCCTGCATTCCAGTCATATAAGTATTTTGTGATTTTTCAAACAGGCCCAGCTCATTCCTGATCCAAGGCCTTTCAAATGTTGTTGCCTTTAGAATGTCCTAATAGATCTTCATGTTTTTGCTTCCTCACTTCATTCAAGTTTCTGTTCAAGTGTCACCTTCTCAGAAAGGCTGTCCCTTAAGTAGTATACCTTCATCATTCTGAATCCCCTTGTCCTCTTTAGTTTCCAGCAATCGTCATTTTTTACTTTAATATTATGCGTGTATTTGCTGTCTTGTTTATTTTCTATCTCCCCACTGACAGATGTAAGATATATGAGGGCAGGGACTTGATTCATCCTGCTTACTGCTTGAAGAATGTTTTCAGTTTTATGTGGCAGACAAAATGATGAAAAGTAACTTAATCAAGGACATCTGAGTTTTCACATCAATGTGCATTTAGCAATTCAACAATGTCAGACATCTTTGTTTTTCTCACACTAAAGTCTGGCTGCTGCAGCTCCAATCTTTACATCCTGACCCAACCATGTCAGAGCACAAAGAAAAGACTTTATTCCCTCATGTCCCTGGAATTTTTTTCAGAAGCCTCACCAACTTCCTTTTTTATATGATTATCCAGATGAGGTCAGGGGCCCACTCCTAATGAAAAGTGGAATAAGATGATGGGGATTAGACCTGATCAGTCACAGTTTCTCCCTGGAAAGGAGAACAAGCCCATATTTCTGGAGCACCTATTCTCTAGTATATGCACAAACTGGGGCCCTGAAATCAAGGAAGGAGTGGTATTGTCTATAGGGTGAAAAACCAAGAATGTCTGCCACAACGCTGTACCTCAGCATCTAGAACAGGACCTGGCTCAGAACAAATGCTCAGTCAATATGTGCTGACTGAAGGATGGAATATGTGTGCCTTTGTAGACTAAACATGATACAGACATAGGACCTGACAGCACACACAATGACACTGTAGAACTGTGTTTACTTTGGCCGAGTCTCGCTGTCTCTTATAGCAGCCCTGTGAGGTCAATACCTTTTTTATTGTTTATTAAAGAAGATTAGAGCTCAGAGAGGTTCACTGAACTGGGTAAGTTCACTCATCCAAGAAGCAGATAAAGTGATCAATCCATGGAGGAGTTTCAAAAGTGCCAGACATTGCTTCAAAAGCAAGGGAGTAATTGATGATGACAGCAGGACCAGGCCAGGACACTTGCTTTAATGAAAGCCTACAGTGTGTCAAGGCTTTTAAAAATAGTACATGATTCCTTGTGCACACCTACGTCATTAGGATGTAGAAAGCCCATTTTACAAATTAGGAAACTGAGACTCAGAAAAGTCAAATAATTTACCCAAAGACACATAGTTGCAACAGATGGCAAAGTTAAGATCTGAACCCAAAACAGACTTCAAAAGCTATGACCCACTCAGAAGGAAGAAAAATAAAGGCCTTAGGTGCCAAATGATTTTCAACAATAATAAAAACACCTGTGAACCAAAAACAGAGTTCAAAACCTGTGTTCCTTCCCCCTGAAGAGCCAACACAAGGGAAAGCCTTGGAGAGGTAGTTCTTTCTTTGAGGTGGGTGAGAGGGCAAAAGGATGAGTGAGAGGACATAGAAAATTTGAGGCCAATAGGGAGAATTCCAGAAATCTCATGCAGATGACCTCAGTCTTTTCAGGAAAGTGGCATCCAGTCATCTGTATGATGAATTTCAGACTTTAAAGTGGAAGCAATTTGGAGTAAACAGCAGGAAAAGTGAGATGGTGATCAATTTGAGAGCAATAATGAAGCTAGTGAGCTACAGGTGGGCCCAAGGGACTGAGGCTTTTCAGAAGATCAGTGAATCAAGAAGGCCCGTGGGAGATCCAGTGAAGGAGAGGGTGACTGGGACAAGGCAGGGACAAATGCCAAAGACTGGCTCAATGCCTGCTACTGCATTTCCTGTTGGTGAGGAGGACAGAGATTTTTAAAGACCAGATACCCAGGTTTCTTATCTGGAGCAATGACATCTGTTTATGGAGAAGAATGAACAGAAAAAAGGTTTTGTATACAAAGGAAGGAAGATCCTGCAAAATATCAAGAAAGGGGCTATTTCAGGGCCAGCCAGTGTGCTAAGCAGGGCAAGGCTGGGCTGAACTGGATCTGTTTATGTGACTGGAAAGGATCCTGGAGGACTTTGGGGAACGGAGCCAATAGGATCTCAGCTGGCTCTGTACTCAGTTAGACAGAACCAACTGAGACTGGCAGACCAGCCAGAAATGTTGGGGCAGGGACTGGGACTTCCTGTTTTCCTTACCAGCCTCAGGGCTACAATTTTAACTTCTATAAAGCTTACTTGTCAAGTATGTGGTCCAACCCTGGAAGTTATGAGCAAGAGACTGAGAAAAGGTCCTCACAACGATCAGGATCACCCAGCTTAGGGTGAAATGATGTAGATGCAAACACTTATCCCCTGCCCATGCCAACCCCAGTGGCTCTCCTTTCAGGGCCAATGAGCTCAATGGTATGCTCTGGCCCAGATGGAAAAGAAGACCAGTCTAGAGTTCTGGGACAAAGCAGCCATGAATTGGGGCCAGAATCTACTGAAGTCAGCTCTGCAGACAGGGGAGGAGCAAATAAGGGCCCTAAGGATACAGAACAGATAGAGATGGACACAGGGCAAGGCCACCAAGATGAAGCTTGAAGACCTGAACTGCTGTGTCCTTTCTAATCATGGCAACATACTTTATTTGCTGATCAGGTGCTATAAAGAGACAGATGAACTCTTGAGTGTACAACTGAAAAAAGAAACGCAAAATTCAGGAAAGTGGCCCATTATTTGATGGTTTCTCTGCTCTGAGGAGAGATTTGCCAGGGTAGACCCTTTGTGATTGCTCCTTTCAAATTATAGGGAGCAGTAGACCCTTGCATTTGCTCAGTAATTAAGGGACCAACACACTATCTTCCCACCATCTTTTCACCCAAGTATTTTCCTTGATTAATGAGATGCCTTTAATCCATAAATGACCCATGATGGCTTTGAGACATACTTGTGCCAAGCTGAAAGTGCTGCTGTTGGTCATTACATGAGAAGGTGATGGTTTACCACATCACCTTGCTACATACCCCATCCCAGACACTCCCCACCAGACCTTTAATAGCCTGTGCATCTGGGGAAGAAAAACTCTGCTCCTGGTCTTTCCTCTGCTCCTCTGTGGCTGCCATTCTGCCTGACTTTTCCTTTCACAGACTTAGGCTGGCCTTGAACATAACAACAATGAAGTTTATCTCCATCATTCAGTCACTCATTTACTCACCTATCCCACCGCTGAATGGCTGTGGGAACTTAGATGAGCTACTTTATCTCTCTGTTAAAACAGAATGATGTGAGAATTAAATCAGCAAAGGCATGGATGTAAATTAATCATTGTTATTTGCTAAAACATTTACTGAACTCAACTCTAGCAAGATACTTTATAGAGTGCAAAGAAGAATGGTATGTGAGATCTGTGTTTAAACTGTTTGGTGCTGGAGAGGTCTGCAGCATTACCCCTCTGTATTAATCTCTACAGTTTATTACCTGTAAAAAAATATTTTTAATTAAAGCATTTCTTCTAGAAATCTAGGAATTCTTTCTTTTCTCTTGAGTCAATATGACTTCTTTTCCCCTTGGGTAAAAGTGTTTTTCCAAACGTGGGGAGGAACACACAATGAAAGGAGTGGTGCTCATTGTCAAGGGTGTTTTTTCCCTTCAAGTTGTTGAAAAGAAAGTCTTTTCTTTTTTTTAATTCTTTATTTTATTGATTATGCTATTACAGTTGGCCCATTTTCCCCCTTCACTCCCCACCACCCTGCCCATCCCCTCCCACCCACATTCCCCCCTTTAGTTCATGTCCATGTGTCATAAGTTCTTTAGTGTCTACATTTCCCATACTATTCTTACCCTCCCCCTGTCTATTTTATACCTACTGTCTATGCTACTTATTCTCTATGTCTTTTCCCCCTCCTTCCTCCTCCTACTTCCCTGTTGCTAACCCTCCATTTGATGGCTTTTTTTTAATGTTCATATTTTTAATCTTCTGAAAAGAAAGTCTTTCTAAGAACAATGACAGGGCAGACCCAGCATGCTGCATCTGACTAGAGATGGTGACATCTGCTGGCCATTTCTAGAACTACACCCAACCTTCGCAGTCCTGAAATTGCCAGTCTTTTGTCAGAGTGACCTTGAGGGCTACTTGGTGAGCAACCCAAATTAAGGTGACTGTTTCTTAGAAATTAAAGAGAAAAACAAGTGACATTTTTTAGAAGACAGCATGGAGTAGTGATTAGAGCCATACCTGAGTTTCAACTCCAGACTCTGCCATTGAGAAGCTGGGTATTCTTGGGCAAATTATTTAGCCCCTCTGAACAGATTTCCTCATGTGAACAGGAATCTTGATATTACTTCTCATACAGCCAAATGAAGATGATGTGAAATTCTGTATGTGCTAGCTTGGTATGTGGCTAGTAACTGGCACATCACATACACAAGGGATAGTGTTGTAAAATACAATTTCCCTTCTGAAATGAGTAGTTCCTTCTACACTGTTGTCAAAATGGAATTCTTGTTCAAACAGCAGGGAAAAGAATAAGGTACCAAAATGTATATATCTTTTTCCTTTAAAATATTTTACTTGTGAAATGTAATAGGAGTAATGATAATTCATGAGTAATAGCAAAATAATTGGTTTTGGTGTTATTTTATATTATTTATATTTGGTATAATAATTTTATATAATAAAATATAATATTTTATTGATGTGATATCTTGATTGATCATAATATTTTTGTAGCTCACTTTGCAAATTCATTTGGCAGGTCATCAAAATTTATAGTTAACTTCTAAAAACTCAATTTTTAATTGAAAGTGACATCAGTTGCTCTTGGCAAGATCATGAATAATTTTTGACAATTATAAATTTTGGTAAGGATCTTTCTGCTGATATAACTGTTACTTGAGCTAAGGCTATTTTAAAGGTTGTGTAACATAAGGATGAATTTCTCATAAATTATTTCAGAATATAAATTGTAGTACATCTACAAGTGACAATTCTTAAGGAACAATTTTTTTAACTTTATTTTTATCACTTACACTATTACAGATATTTCTATTTTCCCTCTTTATCTACCTCCCGGCTCCCCCTCCCCTCAGGCCAACACCACACTGACATCTGTGTCTATGGGCTATGTGTATATGTTCTTTAGCTAATCCCTTACGTTATTTTATCCAGTCCCTCCTCCCTCTTTGCCTCTGACAGCTGTCAGTCTGTTCCATATGTCCATGTCTCATTTCTATTTTGTTCATCAGTTTATTTTGTTCGTTAGATTCCACATGTAAGTATGATCATATAGTATTGTCTTTCTCTGACTGGCTTATTTCATTTAGCAAAATAATCTCCAGGTCTATTCCTGCTGTTGCAAAAGGTAAGAGTTCCTTCTTTTTTAAGGCCATGTAGTATTCCACTTTGTAAATGTGCCACAGCATTTTTTACCCACTTGGGCTGTTTCCAGATATTGGCTATTGTAAATAGCACAGCTATGAATGTAGGGGCACATAAATTCTTTAAGATTGGTGTTTCAGGATTCTTGGGGTCCTCCCAGAAGTGGAATCAGTGGGTCAAAAGACAGTTTCATTTTTAATTTTTTGAGGAAACTCTGTACTGTTTTCCATAGTGACTGTACCAGTCTACGTTCCCACCACCAGTGCATGGTTCCCTTTTCTCCATATTCTCACCAACACTTGCTATTTCTTGATGGTAGCCATTCTGGTAGGTGTGAGGTCACATCTCATTATGGCTTTAATTTGCATGTCTTTGATGTTTAGTGATGTTGAGCATTTTTTCATATGTCTGTTGGCCATATGTATGCCCTCTTTGGAGAAGTGTCTATTCAGGTTCTTAGCCCATTTTTTAATTGAATTATATGTCTTCCTGGTGTTGAGTTGTGTAAGTTCTCTATATTTTGGAAATTAACCCTTTATCAGATGTATCACTGGTGAATAATGTTGTCCCACAAAGTGGGTTCCCTTTTCATTTTGTTGATGCTTTATTTTGCTATACAGAGGCTTTTTAATTAAATGTAATCTCATTATTTATCTTTCCTTTGTTTCCCTTGCCTTAGCAGATATATCAGAAAAAGATATTACTATGCAAGATGTCTGAGGTTTTACTGCCTATGTTTTCTTCCATGATTTTTATGGTTTCATGACTTAAGTCTTTTATCCATTTTGAGTTTATTCTTATGTATGGTGTAAGTTGGTGGTCTAGTTTCAGTTTTTGCATGTACCTGTCCAATTTGCCCAACACTATTTATTGAAGAGACTGTTTTTACTCTATTGTATGCTCTTGCCTCCTTTGTCAAGTATAAATTGATATATAGGTATAAGTTTATTTCTGGGCTATTTCTGTTCTATTCCATTGACCTATATGCCAGTTCTTATGCCAGTACCAAGATGTTTTGATTACAATGGCCTTGTAATATTGTTTGATATTGTGATCTCTCCAACTTTTTTCTTCTTTATCAAGAGCTAAGGCTATCTGGGGTTATTTTTGGTTCCATATAAATTTTGGGAATATTTGTTCTAGATCTGTGAAATATGCCATTGGTATTTTAGTAGGAATTGCACTGAAAATATAGATTGCTTTGGGTACTACGGACATTTTAATGATGTTACTTCTTCCAATCCATGCATACAGTATATGCTTCCATTTATTTGTATTTTCCTCAATTTTGTTCTTCAATGTTCTATAGGTTTCCAAGTACAGGCCTTTTACTTTCTTGATTAAATTTGTTCCTAGGTACCTTAGTTTTTTTTATATGCCATAGTAAATGGGATTGTTTTCTTAGTTCCTCTTTCTGATATTTCATTATTGGTGTATAAAAGAAACATTTTTTGTAAAAAGATTTAACTCTTTATATACTTCAGTTTTATGTAAGTCTCATAATTTTAAATGTGAACTTATGCAATGGCATTTTTAATATTTGCCCTGACATTTCCTGTAACTTGTACAAGTTGAACAAGAAACTCAAAATGACTTCATGATTTGTGTATAATTCAAGACACCTACTTATGCATTATAAGAAAAAATTATTTTTGAAACTGTGTTCCTTGTTAATAATTGTTTCACTTAAAGCTTCATATGAAAATAGGATCCTTTTGTTGAGTTCGACTATCTTTCATCTTAATTTCTATTTCTAAGCCTGTAAATATTTGCTTTGTCATGTTGCCTCAGTTTTCAAAAACAGATATTTTACATGCCTTGAAGAACTTCGATAATGTCTTGATATGCTTTATTGCAATGTCTATTTGCATCTTTATTTTTGTAATAAGAGTACACATTTGTAGCAAAGAAAATTACTACCTGAGTGTGGGCAGTTTTTGTCCTTGAGTTTTGGCCAGAAAGTCCATATTTGTGCAGATGCCACAGGGATGGGGTCTGGAGGCTGATGAGGAGGTGCCTCACATGGGGGATCCAGAGCTGCCTTCATGCAGAAGTCATCTCTCTCCTGCATCACAACCACTCTTCCAACACTGCTGCTTGTACTACTATCACCACTGTTCAAGTTAGTCTTTCAAACCTGGGTACTTTCCATAGCAGCAAGCACTATTAATAATTACACTGGGGAACTGGTATAAATCGGACCCATCCTGTATAACCTGGGATATTTGGTTAAACTACCTGTCAAGCACAAAAGGTTAACAGTTCCTTGACTACTCATTTTGAGTGATTGTTACTTCTGCTTCAGACCAACCATTCACAGTAGTAAACTTAGCTAAAAGATGCTTCATGTCAGAAATTTAAACTACAAGATCTTATCCAGTTCCTCTCTGTCTATATCCCTTTTGCATGCCTTCATGTACACTGACAACCATTCTTGATCCTAAAGAATAGAAAGTCCTTACTCCCTATATGAATTGGGTCCCAATCTACTTGTCCTCTCCCAGCCTCACTGTCTTTCCTGCCTAGCTTGGACCCTGAAGTTCTTACCCTGATCCTCTCAAGAACACCTTTATCTTCCTTGCCCTCCATCTCTGCTTTCAACATGCCCAGGGACACCCCAGGTCCCAGATATACACTTCCAAGTGTCTCTTTCTCTACTTGGGTTGACAGGGATTCTAGAGAAATGTCCACAATTATGCAATTTTGATTCTATGGCTTTCAACTCCACTGAGGACCACTAAAAAATCCTTGAACTCACCATTTACTCAGCACTCTTAAACATCTTCCCTTGGGTCTACAGGCTGTAGAACTGTTTGGAGTGGGGAGAAATCTAGTGCCTTGGCTAATCCCCTCAGGGGGATTTTGTTTCTGTGTAGTTGGGTTTTTTGTTTATCTTTTATGATTAAGATTGCTGCCCTTGAGCTAAGCTCTTCATACCTGGTTTTCTCTTTGGCTTGCTTCTCTAACCCCTATCCAGTCTCTCCCCCAGGGCTGCAGACCTTTGAAACAATGGATAAACTCTATGTCCTATGTCCTGATGCCCAAACCTGCTGTGAGTACAGAGTGAACCAAGTACGTGCATCCGATGTCAGTTTGTGTGGTTCCATCTCTAAGTATGTGGTATGTGCCCTCACAAGAAGATCCCAATGGGATGCACCCTATGTCTCTGTCGCACTCTTGTTTGGTAGACCTTGCTTGATTGTTTGGTGATAGAAAGAACCTCATGCCATGCTCTGCCTTTGAGAAGACAATATTTGTGACATCCTATTGTTCCATCTGATTCCAAGGGAAGTTCTGCTCTTTGCTCTGCATAAGCTGACACTTACCAAGTACACTCTGGCTTTCCAAATAAATAGAAAACTGCAAGGGGGATGGAGATGAGCAGGCCTAGGTCTGGATTTGAAACCTTATCCAGTTTTTATGACTTAGCAGCCTCAGAAATGAATTCTCCCCTATTTAGCCTGGATTGCTTATTCCTCAAGTGTCAGTTGGAGTGTGGACTATCTCAGGTTCAGGGAAGGAATGTCTTCCCAATGTAGCTGTCTTTCATTTAAGAGGGTCACAACTCTTGGGTTTTAGCACTTCCCTCTGTTATCTTCTTAGCCCCACAACAAGACCTGAGCTGGAAAGGCTAATGCAGCTAAATTGACCCTCATCTGATAATTAATCCTGCTGGGTTTTGGCAAGAAGGGCAATGAAACTTACCTTCAGAGGTAAAGCTGTCTTTGTCTGGGGATCTGCTTCAGGAACAGGATAAAGGAGCTGTTGAAAATTCAGACACCAGAGTGTATATTTAACCTCTGCTTTCTAGAAGCAAGAACATCTCGAGATGATCATAGGGGCTCAGATCACTTCTGAAGTCAGGGACATAAGACAAATGCTACCTTGGCAAGGAAGTGGCAAGGGAATACCTCTCTTAGCAGCACTTTTGCTTTCTGAGAGGCTAAAAATCCTGCCACCTGCATACAATGACTTTTCATTCTATGGTGATGCCAAAATCTCTTTCTTTTACCCAATAACACCATAAAGAGCCTTTTTAAATTTAGCTGAGAATGGGTAGAGCTTTTGGCAGAGGGAATTCACTGGGGTTTCCCTGCCAAAAGCTTCATTTGTGGAATGCCAGCTAATCTAGCATAACATGAGCCCTAGTTTTACATCTGAAGATGGGTGAAGCACTGAAGCTCTAGAGGGAGAGAGGGAGACGGGGGCGGAGAGAAAATAGATGTGGAGGCAGAGATGGAGATGGGGAAGAGGGCGGAGGTGGAGATAGATCTGAAGATAGGAGGTAGAGAAAGATGAGTATTGGGGTGCTGTCTTCTCGCCACCACAAGGCCTGGACAAATATTCTGCAGGCCATAAATTGCAAATGGCAAAATTCCACTGGATTGGAAGAAATTCTAGGCTAAGAAATTGTAAACGGGCCAGAGGGCCCATGCTGAGAGGTCTGATGGATAGCCTCCTTCTTAATGTGTATTTACTTAAAACAAACAACAGAACTTTATTTATCAGTTACAGGACTTCAGTAACTTATTTTTCCCTCACATTCAATTCCCAGAAGATAAATATTGAATATCTTCAATATCTGAGTGTGGATGGAGAGAAGACAATTTATCAAAGGTATACCTAAGCTGTGAGAGGTGGATGCAGAACACTGGAAAAAATAGCCAATAATGTAAGTAGGAACTAAGAGAGAACTTGAACACAAAAGTTAGTGTGGGGCCCATTGTCCTGTTCTGTTTGCTGTGAGATTTTTAAAGAACACAAAATATGCTGAATTTCTTAAGATACTTACTCTCAATCTTGGCTACACATCAAAATCATATGAGGGGCTGTGAAAAACCTGTAGAAGCCTGGGCTCCTCTCCAAACCTCTGAAGAAGGATCTCCGGAAGTGGAGTCTAGTGTGAATAGTTTTAAAAGTTCCCAAGGTAATTTGAATGAGCAGGCTAACTTGAGAGCTATGTTCTAGAACAGTGGTCTCAGATTTGAGGGGTTGCTAGAAAAACAGGAAGACTTCCTAAGATTGCACTTACTTTGTTGAGATTCAGATATTGCAGTTTTTACAAATTGAAGAACCTCCACCAGCAAAAAGTCTACAACTTGCTTTATTGCAGTGATCTGGAACTGAGTCCACAATATCTCTGAGGTATGCCTGTACTTGGCGACCTCCTTAAAACACAGAGGGCTGGGCCCCATCTCCCAAGGCTTCTAATTTAGCATGTCTGGAGTAAGTCTGAAAATTTGTATGTCCAACAAGTTCCTGGGTAATGCTGTTGCTGGTCTGGGAACCACAATTTGAGAACCAATATGTTAGAGGAATAAGTGTTGACTGTTCTGTCCATCAAAACATGCATGTGTACTCAATCTACAGACTTGACTAGCTGTTTTTTTCTGTCTCTTGTGTGCACCTGGAAGCCATGTGCATATGGGGGTGAAGGGAAAAAGAAAGCTCAAGCAAAGAGTGGGGTGCTACTTGTTCAAGCCAGAGAACCACTCACTTCTATCTCCACTTGTTTTGTTCAAGTTGTGACTGAGAAACTCTGGTCACTTTTAGCCCTGTCTTACTCCTGACAAAATAAGCTGCAGATCTTTGCAGCTAAAAAGATAATTTGCAATATGAACAATCATTTTTTCTCTGTGAAACCAGAAACTGAGCTTCCCCCTCTGGAGAAAGCAGGCTCTACCCTGAAAAAGCTCCAAAGAGCATCCCAGAGTCAGAGGGTGACTGACTGAGGAGCTAAACCTATTTTTCCTGTGGAGGAAGAATTAGAATTGATCCAAGGGCATGGTTGGGAAACCGGATGCATTGGCTTGAAAGCAAGGCTAAAGGAGAAGGAGGGTGGTGGAGTGGGAAACAAAGGATGCATCTTTGAAGATGTCCTGCTGCAGGCTTTAGTCAGTAAGTCCCCTCTCCTCCCCACCCCTGGAGTGAGGTCAGGAAACTACGACATGAGATAAAGTTTCAACTTTTCTTTTCTGCACCCTTGAAGAGCTAGGTATAAGTCTCACCTGACTCCTTTATCAAAAGCTCAGCTCCATCAATGTGGGTGGGGGGTTGTCTGGGGAGAATGACAAGGAATGAATTGCTCTGGACAGGGTGCAACCTCTTCCTGACCATCCCTCAGGGATCCAGCAGAAAGGGGAGAAGGAGATGCTGTAAGCCCCTTAAGCCAGTTTCTGCTGGAGCCCTGAGGGATGATCAAGAAGAGGTTGCGCCACTCTAAGGCATTTGTTTCTAAGTACTCCAGGATTTCAAACCTCTTATATTTGATATTATTGATCACTCTTGTCTTCTTGTTTCCCTCTTGCCGTCTACCTCCCTGGCAGCTCCTTTGCAGGCTTATCCCCTTTGTAGCCATTCAATGCTGAAGTTCCTCAAGATTTGCCCCTGGCCTTCTTCTGCTCTTGTTCACTACCCTCTCTCCCTCAGGCCTAAGCTATCTCACCCTTACCCAAGGCTTCAAGTCATAACTATCTGTCAATTCATCTCTATGCACCTGAGCTCAGCTCTGTATACCCAACTACTCGACATCTCTTCTGGGTAGATGAAAAGCCTTCAAACTATCTGCTTTTGTGATTTTTTCACTCAAATCCTGTCCTTTTTCCTTTTCAGTGAACCAACACCAACAACCATCCTTTACCCACAAGCAGAAAGCCTATGGCTTTTTCTTGATGATTTCCTCTCCTTCACTGTCCACCTAATGCATCACCACCTTCTGTGCACGGAAACTCCTAAATGGTCCTCAGAGCCTTCCTCTTACTATTTTCATGACCATCACCCTAGACTAAGCCTCTACCTCTGCCATTTAGGATATTTAAGATTCCATTCTGACATGCCACCTCTTTTGCAGAAGTATGTAAAGGACTTCCCATTGCACTTAGGATAAAGACAAACTGTTCAACATGGGTAGATGGCTGCACTAGATTTGGTTCTTTCCCATTCTTTCCAAATTCATTTAATAGCTCCTTCTTCTTTGTTCTTCGAGCAGCACTGGCCTTTCCTCAGTTTTTCCAACTCACTTAATTCCTTTTTCTTCCACAGGTCCCTTGCACACCAAGCTACCTCTGTTTGAAATATATTCTACCTAGTTAAACTTATTCTCAGCTCAAGAGGCATTCCTTAATTATCAATTTCCTGGCTTTATTAATTATATCAATTGGTTTCATAATACTATGTGTATCCATATCAAGTTCCAGCAATATTATATTCATTGTTCAGCCCTGGCTGGTGTGGCTCAATGGATTGAGTGCCAGCCTGGGAACCAAAGGGGTTGCTGGTTCGATTCCCAGTCAGGGCACATACCTGGTTTGTGGGCCAGGTCCCCAGTAGGGGACACTCAAGGGGCAACCACACAGTGATGTTTCTCTCCCTTTCTTTCTCCCTCCCTTCCCCTGTCTCTCAAAATATATTTGTTGGTCATTTTGCATTTGTTACTGCTATTATTTGCATACCACAATCGTTAAGTCTGTAAGCTCCATCGTGCTGCTAGTGCTAGCACAATACCTGGCACAGAATCAAGCTAGAGATAATTATCGGATAAAGAAATAAAGGAAATAAAGAAGCCTGAGAGGGAGCAAGGGAATGGAGAGAGGATAAATAAATGAATGCTCACATCCATGTTCCACTTCCGAATCACTGGAAAATGGCCAGCCCAACATGACACGGGAAGATTCAAGGGTGTCCAACTGGTGGCCCACTGGCCACATGCAACCTAGGATGGCTATGAATGTGGCCCAACACAATATCGTAAATTTACTTAAAACAGTATGAGATTATTTTGTTTTTTGTGATTACATGTTGCGATGTATTTAATGTGTGGCCCAAAACAACTCTTCTTCACTGTGGCCCAGAGACACCAAAAGGTTGGAATTCACCCTGGAATTCACTCATTTATTCAACAAATATTTTTGTTCATTATTCATTCATTATTAAAATAACATGCTTTTTTCTGATTATGAAAATAATTGTTCCATTTGGAAACCATGACAAAAAATATCCAACGTGTAAGAAAAGGAACCAATTCGCCTTCTATTCCACAGTCCAATGATGAACTGTTAATATAATTTGGCATATTTCTTTTTTTTCTATATATAGATAGCATGTAAATAGGATCATGTTATCCATATAAACTTGCTTCGTTCTCTTAATATATTAGGAACATTTTCCTGCGTTAAGAATTCTTTGAACGCATCTCATTTACATTGCTAAAATGCATTCTATTGCATAGATGTGTGTGACTTAGACACCTTTACACTCGTTCAGTATTTAAAGACTAGCCAATTTGTAATTTCTATAACTAAAATATATACGCTTTTTGAGACCCCAGAGATAAATACATAATGCACTCAACTCTAGTAGGAGGTGGACTTTGGGAAAACCGGAAGCAGCTTTAACAAGTGCCTGAAGAGAACTCATTTGCTTGTGGATTGCTTGGTCCAGGGCAGGTGTTTTCAGAATGTAACCTGTGGGTCAATATAATGAGCTCTTCTTTAAGTGTGTGCCTGCTCCTCGGGCGGGTTTGCCCTCACCGCCCCTGCCCTCCAAAGCTTGGAGAGTACAGCACCTGAAGCTTTTGCTCAGTGTAGCAGACCACCCCCGGGCATTTACCGGGCCGGAGGCCAAGCACCGGCGTGCGCCAGCAGCAGGGCCCCGCCCCCTCTTCCCGTCACGCCCCTCCACTAGGAGCACACAGAGGCTCAACCGCTGCTCCTCCTTCGGGTGACCTCCGCAAGTCCTCCCGGCCCCCAGAGTAGCCCCACCCGCAGACTATGGGCCCCGCCCCTGCAATCCGGGCCCCCGGGCTGGTGAGGCGCAGAGGCGGTGCCCTGCGCGATGACGTGACCAGGAGTGTGCGCGGTGACGGCCCGCGTCCCAGTTACTCAGCGGAGCCGCCAAGGCCGGACGACGCGGTCCGAAAAGCAAAGCTGCGCGTTGCGCTGGGTAACGGCCTCGGCGACCTACCGGACGGCATCGGCCCCCTCTGGCAGGCTTTCCTTCTGCCGTTCGCTGTGCTGCCGGGTAAGTGCAGAGGACGCCAAAGGATCAGTCGGCCGTTGGCCCTGCCGTGTTTATGTTATTGTGCCGCCGCCTTCTCCGCCGTGACCGCCTCCGGGGAGTGGGGGCGGGAGCGCGCGGGGGTGGGGCACGCGGCGGCCGGGGACTGCGCGGGAACAATAGCGCCCCGGGAGGCGGGGTATCGGCCTGGGGGTTTGGGGCTGAGGGACCCCTGCACGTCCTGGCCATTCGCCCCTAATCTGCCACCACATCTCCGCCTGCCGGTCTTCGCGCGGGTACCAAGTCCATGTCTAGGGGCGGGAGGGGGGTGGGGGATGAAGCGGTGGAGTAGGGGGAGGGAAGGTGAGTGGCAAGTTCTGAAACACTGTGGCAAAGGTGGGGACTGAGGAGCCTGGGTGGCCCGCCGCGCCCTGGCTACTACCCCCGACGGTGGGCACCCGCGGGGAGCGCTGGGGTCACCCGCTCCCTACGCTTGCCCACTCTCCATGGGGACCGTGTTTTGTTTCTCCGTGGTTTCTTTGTGGTAACGTCCTGGGTAAGGGAGACGCGGAAAAAGACAGGGGTGGCCTTCAGCCCTGGGTTGCGAGGGAAAGCCTGCGCCCTTGGCTTGAGCGGGAGGCGTTCATCATCAAGCTTGGGCAGCTTCAGTGGTCAGCGTGCATTTCCCTTGAGGGTCACTTGCTGGTGACCTTTTGACTTTTTCATCTCTCCCTCCCACCCACACATCGCTTTGTGTCGTTCTTACGTTTCCAATCCTTAGGTGGTAGGTCCAAGTCCATTTTAAAGTATTTTGATTAACATTTTTCACTTTAATTTCTCAAAGTTCTTTATCAGAGCTTTACTGTGAACTTAGTAACGTGCTGAGTGCCTAACAACGGATAATGTCCAGTTACTATTTTTACCTCTGAAATTCAGTGATCTTTCCAGTAGAATTCTGGTTTGTTAGTCCCTTGTGTTTTAACAAATACCGCCTTGGCCTTAGAACATCTGTTTCACTCATTCTTTCATTCATTTATTCAGCAACTGTTCAGTACTGTATCCTGATGGAGATTCTTAACCATGGGTGCTGGTGCCAATTCAAATGCCAACAGGAATCCCCAATTTGGGGTGCACTGAAGAAGGAAACAATATATAGAGTGCAAACCACTTAATAGTGTTACAGTGGGCTGTGAAAACAGCACAGCTGTAGAACATCTCTGGGGCCAGGCCTCTTCCTTGATGCTCTGCTGGGCTCCCCATTCACAGTGTCACCTCATCTAGAGAGACACAGTCTTCAGTCTTGACCTTCAGCGAGGGGGAAAGCTGGATTATTTTGACAGAAGTTTCCTCCTCTGATCCCTGATTGGTCCATACTCATGCAAATGAGGGCTCAGAACCGTGGCACTTTGATAGGTCCAAAAGAAACTGTGCAGATTGGTCAGAGTAGAGCCACTCTGATTGATGAGAGCTGTGCAGGATGGGGAAAGTCTCAGTACTGTTTGTTGGAATTGGATTCCAGGCTTAGATGGCAGAAGTACACGGCAGGCAGGCAGGCAGGCAGGCAGGCAGTAGTGCAGAGGGAGGGTTCTCTGCAAAGTGCTGTTTGTATGAGAGGCCCCTATGCAGAAATGGCTGCTAGGCTTCTGCTTTTTTTAATTTGAGCCCAGTTAGCCACCAGGAGACCTTCTTAGTGAGTATCTTTTTTTTTCAGGGTTCACAAGAGTTTGAGGGTAAAAAAAAAATCCTTTAATGTAAAATTTAAATTAATGGAAAATTTAATTTAAAATACAATAGATGTATGTAGTTTTAAGTTGAATTTATTGGTGTGATATTGGTTAATAAAATTATATAGGTTTCAGGTGTACAATTCTATAATACATCACCTGTATATTTTCTCTTACCCCAAGTCAAGTTTCCTTCCATCACTGTTTATGTAAACCCCCTTTACCCTCTTCTACCTCCCCACACCCCAGTTTCTCTTCAGTAATCACCATACTGTTGTCTGTGTCTATGAAGGTTTTTTCCCTTAATTCTTCACCTTTAATTCTAGCCCCGCAAACCCCCTCCCCTCTAACAGATGTCAGTCTGTACTCTGTATCTATGAGTTTATTTATATTTTGCTCGTTAGTTTATTTTGTTCATTAGATTCCATGTGTAAGTGAAATCATATGGCACTTATCTTTCTCTGACTGGCTTATCTCACTTAGCATAATGCTTTCCAGGTCCATCCATGCTGTCACAAGAGGTAAGAATTCCTTCTTTTCTTACGGCCAAGTAATATCCCATTGTAATTCGAAGGAATATTCAAGATGCACCCCTGTGTTCATTGCATCATTACTTACAATGACCATGGTTTGGAAGCAGCCCAGGTGACCATCAGTAGATGAGTGGGTAAAAAGACTGTGATACATTAACACAGTATATGTACTTTTATTTTTTTAAAGATTTTATTTATTTATTTATTTTTAGAGAGGTAAGGGAGGGAGAAAGAGAGAGAGAGGGAAACATCAATGTGCGGTTGCTGGGGGCCATGGCCTGCAACCCAGGCATGTGCCCTGACTGGGAATCGAACCTGTGATGCTTTGGTTCACAGCCTGTGCTCAATCCACTGAGTTACACCAGCCAGGCGCTCAGAGTAGATGTACTTTTAAATAAGGTGTTATACAGAGTAGGGTGAAAGTAGGTTCATAGTTTTGAGTAGGCAAAACATAGAGTTTATTTTTGTATTATTATTTGTTAATTAAATTGTATTATTGTCCATATGAGCAAACTGTAAACCTGCTTTTTGCCCACCCTGTATAAGTGATTTGTGTTAAAGAAGACATAGTTTTATTCTGGGTCATTTTACTATCTTTTAGTAATAGATCTGGAACTTCTAGTGTAATATTATATAGAAAGTAGAGTTAGATTTGGTCTAAATATACAACAGCTTTTATTTATTTCCAAATTTAATTTTTCAGTCTTACAGCCTTGTAGCTGTATAGTCTGCTGTGATGTTGGCCTCAGATTTTCCTGCTGTGGGTTAAGCCTAGGATGTCAGATGCTGTAAGTGAACACATTTAGTTCTGTGCCTGACAAAAGGAAACAGTCAAAATGGGACTTCTTTAAGGACGTGCCTGTCCTGCATATGTGTCTCCAGCCCCTAACATTAGTAAACATTAGTAAGTGTTTAGTAAAAGCCAGTTTGGTAAAAAGCTCTTTACAGTTGACAGTATTTAAAATCAAATCTTTAAGAAAAAGAAAATTTAATGTTCTATGTAAAGTTTTGGAAACCTTATGCAAATTGTCACATCCAAATGGCTAATCAGTTCATGTATATTATCTGTCATGGCAGTAGTGGCTTTCGAATTACTTTAGTATCAATTATGTTTCTATCATTTTTAAACCATTCACTATCCTAAAATAAAACCTTGTCTAAAATGTGTCTACATATTATCTCCCTCTCCCTCCCTCCCTCGCTCCCTCCCTTCTCTCCCCACCTTCTCACACACACACACACACACACACACACACACACGAGTGGTATTTCAATGGGGGCCTAAAATAGTAGCATTTATCCTTTTGTGAATATTATGTGAAAAGTTTCTGATGATTCCTTTAAGTGGAAAAGTTAGAACAAAGAAAAGCTGCATAGAAATTTTATTAGAAATATTTAATTTCCAATACCATGTTAGAAATGGTTAATTTAAAATTCTTCCACCCTGGCTGGTGTGGCTCAGTGAATTGAGTGCCAGCCTGTGAACCAAAAGGTCACTGGTTTGATTCCCAGTCAGGGCACATGCCTGGGTTGTGGGCCAGGTCCCCAGTTGGGGGCGTGGGAGAGGCAACCACACGTTGATGTTTCTCTCCCTCTCTTTTTCCCTTCCTTCTAAAAGTAAATTTTAAAAAGTAAAATTTTACTTTCTAAAGTAAAAGTAAAATTTTAAAAATCTTAAAAAAAAGAAACGGTTAATTTTATTTTTTTCCTTTTTTAAAAAAGCTTTTATTAATTTATTTTTAGAGAGGGGAAGGGAGGGAGAGAGAGAAATATCATTGAGTGGTTGCCTCTTACGGGGCCCCCACCTGTAACCCAGACATGTGCCCTGACTGGGAATTGAACTGACCATTTGGTTTGCAGCCTATGCTTAATCCACTGAGCTACACTAGTCAGGGCTTAAGAAATGGTTAATTTTAAATTCTTTCTTTTACTAATGCTGTTGGTGAAGCATTTGAACCTAAAACTCAAAATACCAATTTGTTCAAGTTACATTTAATTTTCAGTCACTGTGTAATTAATTTTACGATTTGTTTTGTATATGAAAGAATTTGGGGTGAGCTTATCATCTGATGTAGAGAACAAATTAAGAAAATGATACTCTATTAAAATAATGGATGAGAATCTTGAAATACCAAACTTATTTATCGCTTTACCTAGTTAGGTATGTCAGATTCCAGTAAGGGTTATTGGTACAAATCCTTTGGTTCACTGCCGGGCTTTCATGTGAAACCAGAGTTTTTTTGGTTTCTATTTTCTGTGGGTTTTTAAAAATTACAGCATTGTAGAGATATAATTTACATACCATAAAATTTATCCTTTTAGAGTGTATATCACTACTGATTCTAGAACATTTGCATCACTCCAAGAAGAAATCCTCATCCCCTATAGCAGTCATTCCCTCTTCCCCTCTAACTAATTTTTAAAAGTAAGATAGCACTAATTCTTTTAGTAAGTATATTCCATTAATGGGTTTGGAAAGGTCTCCCTTCGGGTGTCCAGATAGAGTTACATCTTGGGAGAAAGACTACTCTGAAAGGAAATTAGTTTAAGAATAAATTCTACCACAATTAATAAGGCCATAATCTTAACTATGTGCTCAATGCCTAATATTATGGAAATGACCTTGTAAGGAGACTAAATGCTCAATGAAACAACTTGAAGTAATTAAGTTACTAGTCAAATTGTCTTAATTGTAGTTCTTGTTAGTCTCCTTTGTCGTTAAATTGAGTTTTGACATATTTCAGTCATCTAGATGAGATGCTTTATTGCACCTGTAGAAGTGTAACGTCTGACGTTAAGATGCCAACTCTCTAGAGGTCTCTGGTCGGGTCAGTGGTATGGATAGTAGCGTTTCTGATTCATGTAGTGCAGGGAAGTCTTGATAGCCATATAGCTTTAGATATGGCCTGTTTCAGTGACCTGTGATGCTTATTGTCTGAGTCGTTAGCTTCTTAGATGAAAATTTAGAAGCTTTTCTTCTTACTCTAATGCAGATTAACTTGAACTTTGATTTCAGAAATGAGTTCTGAGTCAATAGGCTTTACTACCTAAGTGGTTACAGAAATATTGAAATAAGAGTTACTGTAGCATTTAGGGCAGTAGGTGGACTCGGCAGATAGGAATCATACCTATCATCTGGACTTTGTCATCAACAACCTCTACAGCCTTTGACAAGTTGTTTAAAACCTTTTTGGGTTTAGAACTTGGAGACTGTTGGAATTTTTTTTTTTAATGGGAAGATTATTCCCCAGATAGGTGGTTCTTCAGAAAACATACTAGGACAAAAAGAGCCTTATTAGGTGATAATCCAAGAATCCCATGTCAAGAATAGCAATGAGACTTAGGCTTTTTGTAATTTCCAGAAGCAGAGTAAATTGTTGAGTCAGGTATTTTCTGTAATGTTCATACTTAGAAAACAAATAAAAAGCTTCCCTGTAAGCTAGGAGCTCTTCCATGGATAGATGTTTTGCATTCCACAGCTCTGTGTTTACTAACAAGACTCTGCTGTCAGAGACTTAGTAGAAGGTGAAAATGAAAAATTTGTTAGCCTTAGAAACTTATGATCAGGGATGAGACTTAAGGCATAGCAAAATAGTGAATTTATGTTCTTTTAAAAGATTTATGAGAGGTCTTCCCCCAAACAAACATCTGCCACAAATCTCAGGGTAGGCTCAAGTTCATTGAAATTTAGTATTTAAAATTATATGTGAGTGTGATAAGGCCTTTGAGAAAACTTATTAGCTGCCATTCTTTTTCAAGGTGGTGGGTTATATCACACTATAGCAAATATAGGACAAATATATGGTGTATCCTGTTACTCTTTGGTTAAAAATCTGCCAATTCTTTAGAAAGTTAAGGAACCCAAACTTAAAAGTGGTTGCTAGAATGGGCTTTAGGGTCAGCCCTGAGTTCTAATCCATGCTCCACATCCAACTAACTATATGGCATAAGCTAGTTTAGGTTACGTGGCATCTTTTGACCTGTTCTGTTATCTGTCAAATGAGAATAATAATGGCACAGAATCCATCTCACAGGGTTGTGAGGTTTAAATAAGGTTCTACATGTCCAATGCCTGTAGCAGTAGATGTAAGGATTCAGGAAATTTTAGCTATTTTTGTCACTTACTATTTTTAACTTAGAAAAAATGGAAAATGCCAAGTCCAGTTTGATGTATAGTATACATTTACACTCTCCAGAATATGCCCATTGCTTCCCTCTGCATCTTTGAGGAGTTCTATTTAAAATTTTATCATCTAATCTGAATTGCCTGAAATGACTTCACATTTGGACCAGTGATCTTCTCTGCCTTAAAAATTGGAACTGTTCCAAAGCATGTATTAAAAGTAAATGTTTTTGCCTCATTCTCTGATACAAAGTTTTGTGGGTTTTTTTGTTTTTTTCGCCGGGGGGGGGGTGGGGCGGGTGGTGGCGAGGGTTGCCACTTTACCACTCACTATTGTAGAGAATTGTTAAAGCTTTCTTCAGTTTATTTTTGATAGATATCTAAAGGAATGGGAAACCAGGAGCTGGGAATAGCTTTATCATGTACCCATATTTAAAGAAAACAGAATGCTCTCTGATCTTTTAAATTCAATCTTACTGGGATCTTTGACTCTATGTGAAGATTGCAAATTTGTCAGAGACTTGGTAACAACACCAGTTCATTAAGCATTTTCTAGAGGTCTAGAAAAATGAGGGAGGTAACATGTAGAAATATTATCTTTTTTATGTTTTTCTAAGTTTTTTTGTGCAGTGTTTCTATTACAGCAGTACATCAAATTTCTTGCTCCTTCTTGAGACAACTATGATACTGGGTTTGTACAGGAAGTATTCATTGAGACTAAATATTAATAGGTATTAAGTGAAGTGAGAGCAGGTCAATCTCTATTTTTAGTGAGCATAACTTGAAGAGAAAAGGACAGACATTAAGTGCATTTATGTTCCAACAAAATGAACCAAATATTGTTAGGCATTTATTAGGAATTTCTTTAGTCATCAGGCTTGATAGCTGGACATTGGGGCATTTGGGGACATCCAAACTATGCATCTCTGATTACTGAGATACCCAAGCCCAGCATATTTCTGGAGGCCCTAGAAAAGAAAAAAAAAAAACAGCTCTTCCTTTTAAATTATACTTACTAGAGAAACCACAAAAAATATGTCTTCTCTCCTAATTTCTGTTTAAAATTGAAAGTGTGGTATGGATTAGTCTAAATCATAAGAAAAGGCGAACCTTATAGTCACCTCAAATCTATTTTGGAACAGAGTAAGGTATCAAAATATGTGTATGAAAAGCACATAGTTGAGAAGATGCTCCTCACGTATTAACTGGAGTCCTCAAACTCTTTATTGAAGCTCTGAACACTTAAGACTAGTTCTGTGCTGGTAGCACTTTCTTATGCCTTCTTCTGATATTGAGAAGAGTGGGCCTCACTGTGTCCTGTTGCTGAGAGGCCGAAGCCCCAGCATGTTTCTGGTGACACTAAAAAAATAAAAACAGCCCAGCACACCCGCTTTGCTTGGCACATGAAATAAAAAAATCCATGTGTCTGTTGTCTGAAAGCTGTTAATGGGAGTGGAAACTGACCATTCCCTGACTTTCTCCTGAGAGGGTAACTCTGAAAATGCATTTGGGTCAACCAGAAGTGAGATAAAGGAGAGCCAACATTGTATAGATTTTTCCTGTAACTTAAGAAAGGGTCACTTTATAGTTGAAACAAACAAAAACCAAAGGCTTTGTTTGTTACTGTTGAGAGTGAAAGAGTTTTAGTGATTTGATTGTATTTCCATTTTATTTATCTTTTGACTAAGTGGTGTATTCATTTTGGTGCAAGATTCCAAAGATTTAAAAAGACAATAAAAAGTTTCCACTCTCTGAAGCCACCCAGTTCCTCTACATGAAAATGGTTTTATGTTTCTGTGACACCTTCCAAAGATAGTTTATGTATGTGCAAGTAAATAGATATATAATTCCTTGTTTAAAATCCTTGGTCCAGATGTATTTCAGAATTAAGTTTTGTTTTTTGGGAGGGGGGTGGTGATTATAAAAAGGTAATACACACCTACTATATTATACATAATCTCTAAGCTAGAAGTGGCTTAGCATCCCATAATCAAACACATTAATATTTCTGTATTTCTGTGTTATATTATAAATAGTACAGTAAGCAGACAAAATAAACATTATAAAGAGTCTTAATGGAATTTTTTTTCTCAGGTTTTGACAGCAAATGGATTTGTGCTAAAACTTATTTTTCAGAGGTGTATGGAGTTCAGACTGCCAGTCAAGGGGTTGTGTGTCTTACATACTATATAATATATGCCCTCTGCCCTCCCCTCCCCTTCCCTTTTTAATTTCAGTTGTTTCATACCATGCACCTTACCTTTACCTTTTGTTTTTAAGGTAACCATATAGCTTAGAGATGATGATATATAAGTCATACCAGTACATAAATAGCATGGTTTTTTTTAGCACCTCATGGCATACCATTTGTCTTAGTCAACTTGGGCTACTATAACAAAATAGAATAGACTGAGTGGTTTAAACAACAGACATTTATTTCTTACAGTTCTTGAGGTCCAAGATTAGATCTAGAAGTCCAAGATCAAGATGCCTAGAGATTTGATTCCTGGTGAGGCCTTTTCCTGGCTTGCAGATGTTACCTTCTTACTACGTCCTCAATGGAGAGAGTGCTCTTCTCTCTCTTCCTTGTTTTATGTCACTAATCTGATGGGCCCATCTTTATGGCCTCTTGTAAACTGAATTATCTCCCACAGTCCCATGTCAGCCTACCAGGCATTAGGGCTTCAACATATGAATTTTGGGAAGACACAAAAACTCAGTCCATAATATACAAGTGTAATATTTATTTGACTAGCTCTTTTTCATGTAAATTTAGATCATTTTCAGTTTTTGCCATCAAGAGCCGTGATGCAATGGATTATCCTGTACATATATCATTTCATAGTTGTATAGAAATGTATACAATACATTCCCAGAAATGGATTTGCTAGGACATAATTTATGTGCACATATAATTTTGTTAGATATTACCAAAGTGCTATATGTAGAGGCTGTTACAACTTACATTCACCAGCCCTGTATAAGGATGCTTGCTTCTTTCCTCATCACCATTATGAGTGAGATTAAACATCTTTTGTCTTTTAAGGGCTCTTTATATTTTTAATGTGAATTCTTTATATCTTTGTCTGGTTTTCTATCTCTTTGTTACTTTTTCTTACATTTGTAGGACTTATTTTTATATTAGGGAAAATAACTGTGCTAATTTTTTGAAATATTTTTCCCAATTTATTGTTTGCTTTGGAATTTTTTATCATGGCTTGTCCTGATGATTTCTTTTTTTCAGTAAACTTACCAATCTTTACTGACTTCTGAGTTACATGCCATGGTCTGAAAGTCTTTCCCTACTTCAGGATTATATAAAAATTCTTAAATGGCCCTGGCTGGTGTGACTCAGTGGAGTGAGTGCTAGCCTGTGAACCAAAGAGTCATGGGTTCGATTCCCAGTCAGGGCACATGCCTGGGTTGCTGGTTGTCCCACCAGTTGGGGGCATTCAAGAGGCACCTTATTGATGTGTCTCTCTCACATTGATGTTTCTCTTCCTTTCTTTCTCCCTCCCTAACCCCTTTCTAAAAATAAATAAATAAAATCTAAAAAAGAAAACTCTCAAATGTTGTTTCTCTAGTATTTTTATGGTTTGTTCTCTCTTTTTGTATTTTATTTTATTTTTGTCCTTATAAGGACATTTCTTTTATCATTTTTTAGAGAGAGGAAGGGGGAGAGAGAAACATCAATTCAAGAGAGAAGCATCTATTGGCTACCTCCCTGAGCAGGGACTGTACACACCTGGATGGGAATCAAACCTGTAACCCTTCAGCTATGGGACAGCACTCCAACCAACTGAGCCACACCAGCCAGGGCTCTCTTTTAGTATCTTTAATTCTTTTACTTATTTGGAATTTATTGCAGGGTAAGATACAATGTATGAATCCAATCTTATTTTTTCCTCTCGGGGATCAGCTAATTGATCCCAACATTATTTATTGAATAATCCATTTTGTCTTACAGATTGGAAATGCCACCTTTATGTTTTACTGAGATTTTATGTGTATTTGGGACCATTTCTGGTCCACTGATCCATCTGCCCATTTGGAAACCAACTAATCCTGTTTTAATTATTATATTTTATACTGTGTTTCTATTAGGACTAATTCTCTTTTATTTCTCTTCTTTTTCAGACTCTTTTTCAAACTCTTCTAACTTGCTTATTTTATATAAACTTTTAGAATCAATTTATCCAGCCTGGTTGCCATTTCTGTTAGGATCACTTAATTTTTTATTTTGAAGTAAAATTTGCATACAGAAAGATTCACAAACCTTGAATTTACAGCCCAATGAAAGTTGGCCTATGTATACACTTGTGTAACACTCATATCAAGATCTGGAACATTATCATCACCCAGAAAGTTTTCTCATTTCCTTTCAAGTTAATATCCTCCTCTCCCACCTCCACCATGATTAATTTCTATCACATTGATGCAGCTTGCCATTAGTATTTTCCTTGTAGGAGAATAGCTTTATGGTGTGTCTTTCTAACAAGAATATGGAAAACTTTACCTTTTCATTTGTTCAAGTCTCTTTTGGGGTATCTAATAGCATTTTTAATATTTTTGTGATTAAATTTTTATATATTTAAGTTTTTTAATTTTTCTTGCTGTTAATATATCTTCTATCTGGTTATATATAAGAAATCTGTTTAGTTTGCATATTAATTAATATTTGTATATTAAATAAACCCACTTTTTTTTAGCCTACAACAAACCTACCTTTTAAATTCTTTTATTTGTAGTAGTTGTATAATTGGAATTTTTCATTTTTCAGGTATAAATCATGCTATCCTTTTTTTACTTCAGTTTTTTCCTCAAAATATTTTTTAATTTATTTAACAAGTTTTCTTAATTACAGTTTATGTTCAGTATTTTTGATTTTTTAAAATTCTATTTTATTGATTATACTATCACAGTTGTCCTGATCTTTCCCTGTTTGCTGCTGCTCCCCCCAGCACCACCTACTCCTTCAGGCATTCCCCCCACTGTAGTTTTCATGCCCATGGGTCATACATATAAATTCTTTAGCTTCTCCATTTCCTATACTGTACTTTACATCCCCATGGCTTCCGTAACTACCTATTTGTACTTAATCCCTTCACCTCTTCACCCATTTCCCCACACCCCCCTGCCATCTGGCAACCATCAAAAAGCTGTCTGTATCCGTGATTCTGTCTCTGTTCTTCTTGTTTGCTTAGTTTGTTTTTTAGATTCAATTGTTGATAGATTTGTATTTTTTGCCATTTTATTGTTCATAGTTTTTATCATTTTCTTAAATAAGTTCCTTTAACATTTCATATATTAGTGATTTGGTGATGATGATCTTTAGTTCTTTCTTGTCTGGGAAGCTCTTTATCTGCCCTTCTATTCTAAATGATAGCTTTGCTGGGTAGAACAATCTTGACTCTAGGTCCCTGCTTTTCATAACAGTTTTTCTTGCCAGTCAGTCCCTTTTAGCCTGAAAAGTTTCTTTTGAGAATAGAACTGACAGTCTTATGGGAACTCCCCTGTATTAGTTTCAAGTGTACAGCATAGTGCTTAAACAGTCATATACTTTACAAAATGTTCCCCCTGATATTTCCAGTATACACCTGGCACCATATAGGCATTACAGTATTATTGACTTTATTTCCTATGCTGTACTTTGCATCCTCATGACTACTTTGTAACTATCAATCTGTAGTCCTTAATCCCTTTGCCTTTTTCATCTAGTTCCCTCAAGCCCCCAACCTGTGGCAACCATTAGTCTGTTCTCTGTATTTATAAATCTGTTTCTGTTTTGTTTCTTCATTGTTCTTTAGATTCCACATACAAGTGAATATGGTGTTTGTCTTTCTCTGATTTCACATAGCATAACACCTTCTAGGTCCATCCATGCTGTTGAAAATGGTAAAATTTCATTCTTTTTTATGGCTAGGTAATAGTCACATATATATCTATATATAGATTGTATATACTGTATTTTTCAGACTATAAGACACACTTTCCCCCGAATTTGGGAGGAAAATGGGATGAGTCTTATAGTCCAAATGTAGCTTTACATTTATATTGGTGAAATATTATGTTATTTATATTATTAAATATTTTACCACATTTTTTGCTTCAAAAATGTTTTTCCTAATTTCCTCTTCTAAAACCTAGGTGCGTCTTATGGTCAGAAAAAAAGTGGGTATATCAGCTTTTTTTTATCCACTTATCTGTTAATGGGCACTTGAGTTCCTTTCATAGCTTGGCTATTGTAAATAACACTGCAATAAACATGGGGAGCATATATTCTTTTGAATTAGTGTTTTGGGTTTCTTCAGATATATACCCAGAAGTAGAATCGCTGGGTCATAAGGCAGTTCCATTTTTAATTTTGGGGGGAACCACCATACTGCTTTCCATAGTGGCTGCACCAGTTTACAATCTCACCAACAGTGCATGAGGGTTCCCTTTTCTCCACATCCTTGCCAACACTTGTTTGTTGATTTACTGATGGTAGACATTCTGACAGGTGTGTGGTGCTATCTTCATTATTGTTTTAATTTGCATCTATCTGGTGATTAGTGACGTTGAGCATCTTTTCGTATGTTCTTTGGCCATCTGTATGTCCTCTTAGAGGAATTGTCTATTCAGGTCCTTTGCCCACTTTTTTATTAAATTGTTTGGTTTTTTGGCGTTGAATTGTGTGAGGCTTTTTAAATAATTTTTGATGTTAACCTTTTATCAGATAGACTATTCAGTGGGTTGTCTTTTCACTTGTAGATGATCTCCTTTTCTGTGCAAAAACTTTTTCATTTGATATAGTACCATTTTATTTTTTTTCTTTTGTTTCCCCTGTCCAAGTTACTGTACTTCAACCTTTACCTCCTTCTCCCAGCTTCCATACCGCTAGCTTTTTTTCTTACTATGTTGGCAGCAGTGATCTTTAAAACATAGTTTTTCCACACAACATGTGAAACAAGAACCAAAATACCTGTGTACCTGCCAAGTGTTTAAAAACACAGGTGGCAAACAAGGCCTGGAGGCCAAATCAGGCCCTCCACCTTTCTCTGTTTTTAATCTGTCCTGGCACCTTGTTTCTACCCATGGCAGCTCTGAGCTCTTGCTTAACTGCTAAGGAGTAGTTATATTTACACAGTCCTAAAATTACATTCGGCCCTTTGAAGGCAACTGCAAGGCTGATGTGGTCCCCGTTGAAAATGAGTTTGACACCTCTGGTTTAAAGAATCTAAGTGAAATTGGGGAGGGATCATGGGAGTAATCAGAGTGGTGTGAAGTTTTCTCTCTCAGTGTTAATGTGAACTTGAATTGTGGTCAGAATGTCAAATAGATAAGTTAGTGATCTTTTGACAGCAAATGCAGTATTAGTAATTAACTTGCCTTTTATTTAGCAATACATGCATAGCACCCAGAGGCAATTTCCAGAAATATAACTTAGTTTGCTTCCTAGAAGTACATAATTAAGGTAGAGGGGCAAGCTGTATAGAAGTGAATTTTGACAGGAAAGACTTATGCTTAGAAAAATGATATTGGCAGAAATCTACAAGTTAAGAAAACTTGGGGATTGGGAAAGGGAGTAGAGGGAGTGAGTTTGGTTTGAGTGTTGGGTTTGAGTAACTTACCCTTGTAAAATTACATGGTAGCTGATTGAAGATCCCTTGTCGAAATTCAATAGGAATCTCATTGCTTAATGGAGATTTCATAGTTTATTTGTATTCTATCTCTTCCCACTTACCGTGACCCCCAAAATCTGAGGCAGTTTACTACTCAAGGACTCACATTGTCAAATATGCTAGAAATAAAAATCAGAACCAAGGGAAAACAAGAATCCAGAATATATCATTAATATAATAGCAAGTACTTATTCATTGTATATCATATACCAGGCAGTATTCTAGTGCTTAACATATGTTAAAATTGTTTAAACATCACACAACAACATTATGAGGTAGACACTGCTAAATTTATTCCCATTTTTATAGATAAGCAGGTACAGAGAGATTTTGTGGGAAATTATAGGTGTTTTGGATGAGTTTTTTTTAAAGTGAAGAGAAAGAAACCAAACAAATCAGTTTAAAAACTATGTAAAAAATTTTTTTAAGTGAGTAAGAAAGCATATCGGACACATTGCATGTAGACAACTTTAAGAAGATTAGCTGTGAATGGAACAGAGAAGTGAGTTGGTAGATAAAAGAAAATGTGGGGTCCAGCCAGTGAAAGGAGAATATGTGGGAAAGGGGATAGAGGGTACAAGTAGAGAGGTTGACCTTTGTGAGAGAGATGTCTTCCATGAACTGGAAGGAACGCAGAAAAGTTGTGTACCCTTGCGAGGAAGTTTGATGGTTTTAAGATGAAGCCTTATCCTCCTGGATTTCATTTTCTCTTGTGGTTTCTCTTTTCTCAGTGAACTCTGATACTGGTATGAGCAGAGGGTAAGGGAGTGTGGGAAGTTTGAAGCAGTTTGCCAGTAATTATTGATTGTTAATTTAAAGTTTGAAATCTTGAATTTTTAAGGTGGTATCAGCCAGCCTAGGTTTTTTTTTTCTTTCCCTTCAGCATTATTTAACTGATTAGATAGAGGCACAAATACTGCAGGTGGTTGGATTCCTCTGGTGTGAGGTTCTGCCAGGTGTATCAGAGTTCTCTAGAGAAACGGCGTAAGCAGGAGATATGTATGTATGTATAAATTTCCACGAAGTTGCTTACATAATTATGGGACTGAAAAGTCAGCAATCTGTAGGGCAGGCTTGCAGGAAACTGGAGCAAGAGCTGGTGCTTCAATCTTAAAGCAGAATTTCCTCTTTCTTAGGGAAACCTCAGTTTTGCTCTTAAGAGCTTTCAACTGCTTGGGTGGGCCTTGCCCATATTGTTGAGGATAATCTCCTTTACTTAAAGTTAACTGACTGTGGATGTACCACATCTACAGAATACCTTCACAGTAACACTTACACACTAGTAATTGATTGAATAGCAAGACTATAGCCCAAGTTAATGCATAAAACTAAGTCAATATAGAAGGAAAAGGGACAAGGGAAATGAGGGCTTTTTAAAGGGAATAGTTAGAGGAGTGGAGATGAATCGTGAAGTTTAACACGAACAAGAAAGTAGGTGAAATAAGGATGAATAGTAAGGAAATGGAAGCATCACTGTTTTGGAAATTTTGATTAAAAATGTTGTAGGGGGTGGGGTGGGGTGATGTGAAGTAAGGATTGAACATAGTGGTCAGAGTGGGATGCTTAAAATAGAAATTTGACAGATGTAATAGTTTCTGGTGGTGATAATACCCAGGATGATGTTGGGAGTGGGCTGCTGAGGTGGAAATGAAGAGGCCAATGAATAAAGAGGCTGAGATATTAAAGGGGCCAGTCAGTGTGCATGAATGGTGAAGTCAGCAAAGGGTGAAGAAAGTAAGGGCACAGCCTCTGGAAGTATGAGGATATACCTCATATTCCCAGTGGAGGATATACCCCAGCAGTGTGGCAGTATGAACTTGGGTAATGACAGACAGATGACCAGGAAGAGCTGGTCTTTTCCTGGGATGTGAGGTATAATGGGATTAGTCCTAATAATAGGAGAAAGTGGGTATCAGTTCTACTAGAGGTCTCTGTGGCAGTGTTTTTCAAATAGCCAGTCATGACCCATTAGTAGGTAGTAGAATAAATTTAGGAGCTCACAGTTAGTGTTGTATTTTTATTTTATTTTTAACTTTTTATTTTTTAAATATAATCTTTATTATGTTTTTGCCATTACCATTTAGTCCCTTATACCCCTTTCACCCCAGCAATCACTTCACTGTTGCCCACGTCCATGAGTCCTTTTTCCTTTCTGCTCAGTCTCTCACCACCCATCTTCCCCTCCCCTCTGCCCCCCACTAGCTGTCATCTGTTCTCTGTCAATGAGTCTGTCTCTGTTTTGCCGGTTAGTTCAGCTTGTTCGTTAGATTCCACACATGAGTGAGATCACATGGTATTTGTCTTTCTCTGACTGGCTTAGTTCACTTAGCATAATGTTCTCTAGGTCCATCCATACTGTTGCAGAGAGTAAAATTTTCTTCATTTTTATGGCCAAGTACAATCCCATAGTTGTTTCATCCTCTCACTTATTGATGGATACTTGGACTGCTTCCATATCTTGGAGATTGTAAAGAATGCTGCAGTGAACACAGGGGTGCTTATGTTCTTTAAAATTAGTGTTTTGGTTCCTTCAGATATATTCCCAGAAGAGGGATTGCTGGGTCAAAAGGCAGATCCATTTTTAATTTTTGGAGGTGTCTTCATACTGCTTTCCAGTCTGCAGTCCCACCAGCAGTACAAAAGGATTCCCCTTTCTCCACATCCTCAAAGGCACTTGTTGTTTGCTGATTTATTGATGATAGCCATTCTGACAGGTGTGAGATGGTATCTCATTGTGTTTTTTATTTGCATTTCTCTGATGATTAATGATGTTGAGCATCTTCTTGTATATATATCTATTTGGCCATCTGTATGTCCTCTTTGGAATAGTGTCTCTTCAGATCCTTTGCCTATTTTTTAATTGGGTTGTTTGTTTTTTTGGTATTGAGTTTTTAAAGTACTTTATAAATTTTGGATATTAACCCTTTATCAGATATATCAGCCAGTATGTTCTCCCATTGTGTGGGTTGACTTTTTATTTTGTTGACATTTTCCTTTGCTGTGCAAAAACATGTTAGTTTGATGAAGTCCCGTTTGTTTACTTTTTTCTTTGTTTCCCTTTCCTGGGGAGATACATTCGATAAAAAATTTCTATGAGCAGTGTCCAGGATTTTCCTGCCTACGTTTCCTTCTAGATATTTATGGTTTCAAGTCTAACACTTAAATCTTTGATCCATTTTGAGTGTATTCTTGTGTGTAGGGTAAGGAGGTGGTCTAGTTATTTTTCTGCATCTCTATCCAATTTTCCCAACACTATTTATTAAATAGACTATCTTTAGCCCATTCATTGTATGTGCTTGCTTCCTCTGTAGACTATTAATTGACTGTAAAGGCATGGATTTATTTATGGGCTCTGAATTCTGTTCCATTGATCTGTGTGTCTGTTTTTATGCCAGTACCAGCTGCTTTGATTACTGTGGCCTTGTAGTACAGTTTGATATTAGGTAGCGTGATTCCTCCAACTTGGTTCTTCTTTTTCAGGATCACTGTTGCTATGTGGGGCCTTTTGTGGTTCCATATAAATTTTTGAAATATTTGTTCTAGTTTTGTGAAATATGTCATTGGAATCTTGCTATCAGGGTGTATCACAAGTAATAAGGGGCTAAGAATTTTTTTAACAGCTATACTGAAATTTAATTTACATACTACTACAATTTACCTATCTTAGGTACACAATTCAGAGTTTATTATCCATTGTGTAAAGATACACCCATCACCACATCCTAGTTTTAGAACATTTTATCATTCCAAATAGAAACTCACCTATGAGTGGAACCTAGTTAATGAAGCAAACAAGCAAGCAAAATATAACTAGAGACATTGAAATTAAGAACAAACTGACAGTTACCAGAGGGCAAGGGGAAAGGAAATAAGGGAAAGAAGGGAAACAGTCATCGATGAACATGTATAAAGGACCCATGGACAAAGTCAAAGAGGGGAGGGGTAGGATCGAGGGTGGGAGGTGGGGGTGGGGGAAGTGATAGTGGGAAAATGGAGACAACTGTATTCAAACATTAATTAAAAAAATGATTAAAAAGAAAAAAAGAAGTAACTCCATACCATTAGCAGTCACTCCCATTAATGCACACACACACACACACACATACCCACCCAAACCCATTGGTCCTGGCCTACCAGTGATCTACTTTCTGTTGCTATAAATTTGCCTATTCTGAGCATCATATAAAAGCAGTCATAAAGTATATAGTGTTTTGTGGCTGACTTAATTCACTTAGCATAATGTTTTCAAAGTTCATTCATCTTGTAGCATGTATCAGTAATTAATTCCTTCAGTAGTTGGTGGGTATTTGGCTATAATAAGTAATACTGTCATCAACATTCATTCATAAGTTTTTGTGACATATGTTCTCAGTTTATTGGGTATATAACAAGGATTGGGATTGCTGGTCATGTGGGTAATTCCACGTTTAACATTTGAGGAACTGCCAGACTTTTTCAGAGTGGTTACAACATTCCTACCAGCAAGGTACAAAGTTTCCAATTTCTCCACATTTCAATGTTTCTTTTGTCTGTATTTTGATGTAGCCATTTTAGTGAGTATGAAATGTTATCTTGATGTGCTTTTGATTCACATTTCTCTGATGTTAATGATGTTGCTAATCTTTTTCATTTGCTTTGTATATCTTGGGGAGAAATGTTTATTCAGATCCTGTGCCTATTTTAAAAATTGGTTTATTTATCTTTTTATTAGGTTGTAAGTGCTCTTTTATATGGTCATTTTTAAAAAATATATTTTATTGATTATGCTATTACAGTTGTCCCATTTTCCCCATTTATTCCCCTCTGCCCTGCACACCCCCTCCCACCCTCATTCCCCCTGCTCCCCCTTTTAGTTCATGTCCATGGGTCAAACATACAAGTTCTTGGGCTTCTACATTTCCCATACTATTTTTAACCTCCCCCGTCTATTTTCTACCTACCATTTATGCTACTTATTCTCTGTATGCTTCCCCCTCTCCCCTCCCCACGCAATAACCTTCCATGTGATCTCCATTTGTGTGATTCTGTTCCTGTTCTGGTTTGCTTAGTTCATTTTTGTTTTTGTTTTTGTTTTTGTTTTAGGTTCAGTTCTTAATAACTGAGTTTGTTGTTATTTTACTGTTCATATGTTTTATCATCTTTTTCTTAGTAAATCCCTTTAACATTTCATATAACAAGGGCTTGGTGATGATGAACTCCTTTAACTTGACTTTATCTGGGAAGCACTTTATCTGCCCTTCCATTCTAAATGATAGAATTGCTGAGTAAAGTAATCTTAGATGTAGGTCCTCGCCTTTCATGACTTGGAATACTTCTTTTCAGTCTCTTCTTTCCTGCAGGGTTTCTTTTGAGAAATGAGCTGATAGTCTTATGGGCATTCCTTTGTAGGTAACTGTCTCCTTTTCTCTTGCTGCTTCTAAAATTCTCTCCTTAATTTTAATCTTGGGTAATGTCATTATGATGTGCCTTGGTGTGTTCCTCCTTGGGTCCAACTTCTTTGGGACTCTCAGAGCTTCCTGGACTTCCTGGAAGTCTATATTTCCTTTGCCAGATTGGGGGAGTTCTCCTTCAGTATTTGTTCAAATTAGTTTTCAATTTCTTGCTCTTCCTGTTCTCCTTCTGGCACCCCTATGATTTGGATGTTGGAACGTTTCAAGTTGTTTTGGAGGTTCCTAAGCCTCTCTTCATTTTTTTTTCTTTGAATTCTTGTTTCTTCATTCTGTTCTGGTTCAATGTTTATTTCTTCCTTCTGGTCCAAACCATTGATTTGAGTCCCGGTTTCCTTCCCTTCACTGTTGGTTCCCTGTACATTTTCCTTTATTTCACTTAGCATAGCCTTCATTTTTTTCCCTCTTTATATGCAACTGTATTCAACCAGTTTTGTGAGCATCCTGATTACTACCAGTGTTTTGAACTGTGTATCTGATAGGTTGGCTAGCTCTTCATTGCTTAGTTGTATTATTTCTGGAGCTTTGATCTGTTCTTTCATTTGGGCCATTTTGTGTGTGTGTGTGTGTGTGTGTGTGTGTGTGTGTCTTGGCCTGCCTTATAGTAAGGGGTGGAGCCTTAGGTGTTCACCAGGGCAGGGCAACCCACGTCACTGTGTTGTGGCGTTGTATGTGGGGGGGTGGGGGGGCCAAGAGAGAACAGTGCTGCTTATCCTGCTCTTTGACAATTTTCAGTCACTTCCCCCGCTACCCACAATCAAATTGGGCCCTTCTGGTGCTGATTCCCAGATGGGTGGGTTTGTGTATGTGTTAGGACCCTGTGGGTCTCTCCAATGAACTCTCCTGTGAGTCTGGGAGTTTCTCACCCTGCCGCCTCAACCCCACAGGTGTTTTCAGTCAGAGGCTTTGAGGCTTTATTTCCCAGCTCTGGAGCCCTGGGTTGTGTGCTCTGTCTCATTTCCCAGTTGTTCCTCCCGTTTTATCTGCACAAGAATGTGGGACTTCTCAGTCCGCAATCTGCCTCCTTGCGGGGTCCTCTAGCCACTGCCTTGCAGTGAGTACTCTCCACCCAACTGCCTGTCTCCACCCCTCCTACTGGTCTGGGTGAATATTTCCTCTTTAACTCCTTGGTTGTCAGACTTCCATACAATTTGATATTCTGTCAGTTCTGGTTGTTTTTTTGTTTTTAAATTTGTTGTCCTTCTTTTGGTTGTGGGAGGAGGCACAGCATGTCTACTTATCCCTCCATCTTGGCTGGAAGTCCCTCTTTATATAGTCTTGATCCAAGTTGCATATACTTGCTCCTGTTTTGGGGTTGTCTTTTCAGTTTCTTTGAAAAGATACCATATTTTCTTGATTGTATCATTTGCAATACAAAAGATTTTAACTTTAATGAAATTCAGTTTATTTTTTCTTTGTTGCTTTTGGTGTTTTGGAAAGCACTAACTCAAGAATATGAAGGTGACTCCTGTGTTTTCTTCTGAAAGTTTCATAGTTTTAGCTCTTATATTTAGATTTGCAATTCATTTCGAGTCCATTTTTTTTGTGTGTTTATAGTGTGAGGAAGGGATCTGACTTTATTCTTTTGCATTTGGTAGTGGAGTTGTCTAGCACTGAATACTGTACTTTATTATCAAATTATTTATCATTCTTGTTTTTATTTTAAAAACTCAATTCTGTTTCATTAGTCTATATAATCTATCCTTGTGTCAGTCATCCTATCTTAATTACCTTAGCTAAGAATTGTTGTTTGAAATTTGTGTTTCAATTAAGTTGTATACTTATGTGTAAGATTACATACAAAGGTGTGCGTGTAATGGATTGTGATGTAAAGTGCTTGAAAACCTCTGATTTGAGTTACATTGTCTCCTTGCAATAGTTCACTCTCTTGTGATTTAATTGGGGATGTTTCCTTTTGGGGAATATACTGATAGGCAAGTTAGAGGGGCCTGTCTGTTGGTGTATTGAATTCCTTTTAGGTTGGATTTTTCTTAGTTTAGTAGGTGAAGTGAAGTGTTCATTTTGGATATATGTACTTAAAAGGAGTAAGGAGGGTTTAGAATAATTGTGCCAATTTCTAAAGAATCAGAGATTAATTTAAGGATTAGGAAATTAAGTATGATTCGAAATTTCAAAATAAGCAGGGTTTTGTACTGGGACAATCTTTAATGACTCTCAATTTAAAATCTTTCTAAAAGATACATTAAGTGTGCTGTATTAAGTAATTTCATTATCTTGATCCTCATTATCCTGTAGGCTTTTGTATCACTTTATTTTTATTACGTTTTCTTGATCTCATATTACCTGGATTTTTTTGTGAAGGCATTTTATGTGAAAAATGATAGAGCAGATTTAAGGCTTAAAAATATTATCTCCTTCCAAAAAGGATTTTTATTTTACTTTTGGTAGGAGCCTAGCTAGTGACACTTGCAATCTTGGGTCATCTTCACCCAGTCAGAAACAAACATGTTTCAAAGCTGGGCTCCACAATCTGCAAAGGCTGATCTATTTTATGTTTTCTTTAACTCCCAACATAAAACATGGGGTATTATCAGCTGCCGCCCCTCCCTCCCATTTCCCTACCGTCACACTTTGTTAGGCCTTTAATTCCAATATTTAAAACCCGGTCTCTCCACCAACCATCTCAAGTCTTACAGAGCTGTCAAAAGTTTAATGAGCTTCTCAGCCACCTTTATGGAATTGGCGAATGTCCCCTGTGAAAAAGAGACCTCAGATGCCTGTCTCACATGCCTCCTTACTCTCTGAGATCTTAGCCTCCATTCTTTTTTATTGCCTTCTTAACACTCTCATGACATGAAAGAGGTGTGTGGTTTGTTTGTTTGTTTGTTTGTTTGTTTTTCTAATTTTTTTCACTGCTCACATAAGAATTGGCCCTAATTACCTATCTCATTAGATTCCCTATTTAAAGTTTTCATGTGGTATTAGTTTTTTCCTCCGGGTGAAATTTGGGGTACCGGTATCTTTATATAGCATTACATGTTCATTTTATATGCACTGTAGCAATTATTAGAGAAGGGAAAATAGGATTAGGAATAGAAATGGAAGGGGGAAAGGCAAAGTAAATGGTATTTTTGCAAACTTTGGGAGAGATAAAGTAACCTTTTTATGTCTACCAGCGACATAAAGCACAGAAGGAAAAGACCTAAGGGAAAGGGCAGTCACACGTAACAGGAGCTGACATACTTCTTGGTATGATATTTTCATAGTTATAAGGCTGTAGAATCCTAGATATTGTGGAGGAGGCACCAAGAAGTATCCACTCATTTATGTTGGATTTTTAAATTTGTTCTACAGAGAAACCCCAGGATAGCCTTCAAAGTCGTTACATGGAAGGGTTGACTTTGGGGCTGGACTTGTCGTTGTGCCTCATAAGCAATATATATCTACAACACAGCAACTAGTATAGTAAATAATTGCAGAGAGAACTTAATTTTATGAAACCCAGTATTAATATAAGATATATGATAAGTTACTGATGTTGATTTAGTGTGATATGTTCATATGTATTTATTTATGGTCCTTGTGAATTCATTTATGTAAACTTGATTACCCTAACTCATTCCTATATTTCTGAAATTTCAAAATTACAAAATTGTCACTCTTCAACCTCTACAATGGAAGAGCAGAAATGACATGTCTTTTGTAGTCCTTGTGAAAAAAATGAGAGATTGGAGGTGTCTGTCTCAGGTGATGGTATCAGTAGGGTCTGGGTTGCTATTTTAAACTTTTAGAAGATAGGAATTCTTTCTTGAACTGATTCCTTCTCTTTCATGCCCCCCCCCCCCCCCCCAGTGGTCATGCACTGTATGTGTCACAGGAGACTGGTTTAAAATCCATGTTTCTCTGTTATACCTTTCCATAGATTCTGCTATTACTGTTTTCTGGTGGTTTACAGCTCATCATTTGGCCACTATTTTTCTAATGATTTTATTCAATCACACCACCCCCAATTTTTACTAAGAATGTTCAAACATACAAACAAATTGGAAGAATAGTACAATGAACACCTGAATACTACCAGTTGCATACTATGGTTAACATTTTGGGAGTTTTTTGTGTATCTCTCTCTCTCTCTATATATATATATATCTGCACTTGACCCCTGAATGTTACAGCAAGCATCTCCTAAAATTAAATATATTCAGCAAATGTCATACTTGGAGGGAAAAACAATATTTAGTCTGTATTCAAGTTTCTCTAATTGTCCAATTGTAGCTGGTTTTCTCCAGAGTTCAGTCAAAGTTTATACATTACATTTGATTGTTGTTATTTTAGTCACTTTTAGCACACTTCATTTGTGCCTACCTTCACTCCCCCTGCCCCCATGACATTGGCTTCTTGAAGAGATTGGGCCACTTGTCTCAGAGAATATCCCTACATTCTAGATTTGTCTTGTTGTTTTCTTGTAGTGTTTATCTGGTATCTTTAGCCAATGTTACCTTAAAAAGGTTGGATCTAAATTAGAACTATCCAGCTCTAAAGGCTGGATTACATTTAGTTTTTTTTTTCTTTTTCTTTTGGCTTAGATGCCCCTGTGTACATTATATTAATTCATAATACAAGGCAATAACAATTGGATTGTCTACCTAAAGTGTGGTTGTTTTGGTTGAGATGGTATTACCATATCTGCCCATTTTATCTAAAATGGGTTTTCCCCCTTTGTAATTAGCAGTTGCAAATATTCTGTTTTCCAGCAGCCTTTTGCCTGATGCTTCTAGCGTATGTTAGCCTTGTCTAAATCAGTTATTTCATTTGTGCTCACAAAACAATGCCTTTTTGACCCTGTCATTCCTCTGGACCTATTAGTCAACTGTCCTCTGCTATAAAGACTTCTCCCATATCAACTGGGATTAACCTACAGTTGTCTCTTAAAAGATAAGGTCAGTGCTTATTTTCCTTTCCTCCGATGGAGCAACTCTTTAACTCTTTCAGCTCTGAAATCTGAAAACGATTTCAACTCTGAAAATTGGTTACTGGTCATCTCCAATGCTAAAGTGTGAAATATCAAGTAAAACTTGATATTTTCCTCTCCTTCAGCATAACAGAGATTTTCGGTTTTCATTATTTTTATAATCATATTAGTCACTATTCCTTTTTTTAGTGACTTTATCTTTTTAGAAATTTTAGGCTCACAGCAAAAATAGAAATTTATTACAGATAGTTCCTATGCCCTGCACCCAGTTTCTCCTGTTATGAGTATCTTACATTGGTACTAAAGTTTGTAGTTTATTCAGCTTTCCTTAGTTTTTAACTCATGTCTATTTTCTCTGCCTGTCTTTTTCTATTCCAGGTATCATCATCCAGAGTACCACATTATATTTCGTTGTTATGAGTCCTTAGGGTCTTCTTGGCTTTGAGTTTCCTAGACAGTCCTTGAATGCTTTTGATGACCTTGATAGTTTTGAGGAGTACTGATCAGGCAGGTATTGTGTAGGATTTTCTTTATTGGAATTCGTCTGATGTTTTTCTCATTTTTAGATTATGTGTTTAAGGTGTTGTGGAGGAAAGCCACTAGGTAAAGTGCTGTTTTTATCACATCATATCCAAGATACCTATTATTAACATAATTTGACTGTTGATGTTGACCTTGATCACCTGGCTAAGGTAGTGTTTGTCATATTTCACCACTATAAAGTTACTCCCTTCCTCCTTATCCCTCACCCTGCACTTAAGGAGTTATGTTGTCCCTCTCTAAGAGTGGAGAACATAAATTATTTGGAAACCTTCCCCATGAGAGATTTGTCTCTTTTCCATTTATTAATTTATTCAGTTATTGTCAGTATGGATTCATGGATATTTATTTTATGCTTTGGTTTATAATCCAAAACTTCTTTATTTTATTGCTCAGATTGATCCAGCTTTGGCCTTTTGAGAGGACTTTCTTTTGGCTTCTGTGTCCCTTTGATATACCTCTGTCAAAGTTAGTGTTTTGTGTGTGTTTGTGTGTATGTGCCAGTTTTTGAGGACTTTCTTACTTTATGACACTGTAAGATGCTCCCAGTTCATCTTTTATATTTTCTGCCTCTGTCCAAGAATCAACCATTTCTCCAAGGAGCCCTATTTCATCTTTTTGGAAAACGGTGTTAGAATCCAAGATCTGGGTGCTAGTTGTGCTTGTTACTGGGATGTAGTTTGTTTAGGCACTCTCAGCAAAGATTGAGTGTGCATATATTAGCACACATATGTAAATATGTGTCTATATACATGCCCATAAATATTTCTAGGTGTAACCATCTGTGTCTGTATTAAGCTAAATGTGAGTCCTTAACCATCTTCAACTCCAATCCATTACCTTGTCAATCTTTCTGGCATCCTTCCTTCAACAGTGAAAAAACTGCCTCTTACCACACACCATCCATTTACTTAATTGTTCTATTCCAGTATGTACAATATACATGTATAGCAATATCAGAATTAACTCATACCCAAATGGAAACAACTGTCAACAAAGTTGGGTTTTTTTGTTGATTTTTGTGGGGGGGGAATTCCTACATAAAATAACAACATTCATGAACAAAACCAGTTTTATTTCTTCTTTCACAATCTGTATACCATTTATTTTCTCTTGTTGTTTTACTGCAATAGTTAGAACTTCCGGTATGATATTGAATAGGACTGGTGAGAGAGATGTTTTTGTTCAAATTCTTGCCTTGTTCCCGAACATAGAAGGAAAGTATCAACTTTCTTGCCATTAGGTATATTGTTAATTGTAGGGTTTGGGGTGGTTTTTTGTTTGTTTGTTTGCTTTATAGATGTTCCATATCAAATAGAGGAAATTCCCTTCTATTCCTTGTTTTATGAGAGTTTTTATAATGAACACTGTTAGATTTTGTCAAATGCTGTTTTCTTCATGCATTGATACAATCATGATTTTTCTTCTTTAGCCTGTTGATTTGGTGGGTTACATTAATAGACTTTAGAACCAGCCTTGCATACCTGAAGTATCCTCCTTGGTTGTGGTATAGAATTCTTTTTATACATTGTTGGATTTGATTGCTAATATTTTGTTAAGACTTTTGCATCTGTGTTTATGAGATACTATTCTGAAAATTTCTTGTAATGTCCTTGCCTGATTTTGTATTAGGATAATGCTGCCTTCATAGAAGAAGATAGGGTGTGTTTGCTCTGCTTCTATTTTCTGAAAGAGATTATAGAGATATAATATCATTTTTCTCCCCCTTAAACATTTGTTAGAATTTACCAATGAAACCATTTGGGCCTGGTGTTTTCAGTTTGGAAAGATTAATAACTATTGATTCAGGTTTTTAAATAGATATAGGCTTATTTAGATTATCTATTTCTCTTTGTATGAATTTTGGTAGATTGTGTCTTTTAACTGGTCGGTTCCATCTCAGTAATCAGATTTGTGAGCATAGAATTGTTGACAATAGTATTTCTTTATTCTTTTAATTTACTTGCAATCAATATAATAGCCCCTCTTTTATTTTTATGTTGATAATTTATCTTCTCTCTTTTGTTTTGCTCAGTCTAGATAGAGGTTTATCAATGTATTTATTTGTATTTTTAAAAAACAGGTTTTGTTTTCATTATTTTTCTCTATTTTCTTGTTTTTACTTTCATTGATTTCAGCTCTAATTCTTTTTTTTTTTTTTTCTGCTTGATAAACTTAGGTGTCAATTATTATGTTCTTTTTGATGCTCATGTTGTCCCAGGTTTGACCAGTGGGAATTTGTTGGAATGACTGCACTATCATTTTGATCTGATCTGGTTGGTCATAGAGTGCTTCCTTGATTTCTGGCAGAATAAGATAGCAGGCAGCATTTCAAATTGTACTTAACCTCCTTCAGCCTCAAACACTCCATTTGTTTAGGAAATTGGTTTCAGTCTTAATTTTACATAATTGTTCATTTCTTTCATTCAGACTTTGAATAGATTTGCCACACAGGATCAGCCTTTTTGCTTTTGTTTGGTAGTCTACAAAGCTACTGAGGCTTCCTGTCTATGCTGCTGTTGAATGTGTACCTCCTTATTTCAAAAACAAAAGATTTTCCTTTTCAGCTTACGTATGAATGAAGACTTTTAAAATTACATATAGCCAAACTCTTCTATGAAGTCCCTGAAAGTGATTTGTACTTTAGCAGTGTGGACTCCTGCCAAGAAAACTGAGTATGCAGTATTCTCAGTTACCTGATTTGGCTTTTCTGCATCTCTACAATTATTTTATCATTTATTTTTAAAGTGTTTGAACTTTAACTTCAGCATTTTTTCTATTTCTTTCACAAATATTTACTATGTGCCAGCACTTTACAAATACTAATACATTTAACCCTTCTAACAACTTTGTAGGTATATTATTTATTATTCTACCCTCTGCTTCATTTTATAGATGGGGAAACTGAGGCAGATAAACACTTCCCAGGGTGGTAGGACCAGAATCTGAATCCACACAGTCTGCTCCAGAGTCTGAGTTTTAACCACGGCTTTGTGCTCCCTCTCCTTTACTGGTTAGGTGAAAGAGTTGTTGTGATACTGCATCATGTTCTCCCCCGCTTTCATGTTAATTATAGTATAGTAGGTGCCACTTGTCCCATCCTAATGCCTTGATGTAGCATTGTAGATACTGGTTATTTAAGTAATAGAGTTCTTTCAATCCCTCTTTGGAAGGATTCACAACCTCTATGTCATTGCTCTGAGTTATTGGCCCTTTGTTGGAGTTCTTTTGGCCAAGAGCCATTTTTATGAATTGTGATTATCTCCAAAAAGACTGAGATCTCCTTTTAAAAAAAGTTTATTAAGTCCACTTAGAGTATGAATTTTAAAATACTATATTCTGTGGTAAGATCAAAGGAGAGTAACTAAAAACACTAAGTTATAGAGAACTAAATATTTCTAATAAGTGTGTTTGTGTACACAGTACCTGCTAGCACTGTGTAAAACAAATCATTATTTTATGAGAATGTATTTTACTGGGAATCCTAGATTCTTACATCACAATTCTAAACTTTAGTTTTTTTGATATGGCAGCATGAGGTCCACTATATGCTATTTCCTGATGTAGTTTTCTCCTTATTCTCTGCTTCCTTGTAGTTACTAAGGCCTGCTGGTTCCCTAGGGTCAGGATACTCTTCTTTTGAAAAGATATTATTCAGTGCTAATGAAAGGAAGAGAATAGTGGGTAGCATTTATCCATTTATTTTCAAAAAATTAAATGCAGCCCTGGCCAGTGTGGCTCAGTTGGTTGGAGCATTGTCCCTTAACTGAAAGGTTGTGGATTCAATTCCCAGTCAGGGCACATACCTGTGTTGCAGGTTCAGTCCCTTGTCCAGGTGTGCACGAGTAGCAACCAGTTGATGCTTCTGTTTCACATCAGTATTTCCCTCTCTCCCATCTTCTCTCTCTAAAAAACAATGAAAAAATGCCCTTGGGTAAGGATTGATTAAATAAATAAACAAATATTAAATGTAAAAACATATACGTGTACATAGAGTATTGGGGGTGAAGTAAAATAATGATAAAAATATCAAAACTACCCATAGTCTTGCTAATAATATTTTGGTGTATTTCTTTCCATATATTTTGTGCATGTGTGAGAGATTATGTATACACACTATAACATGGGCTCATACATACATGTATATGTATATAGGGGATTTAAAAGTAGTATTAGCATACCTGAATTAGGGACTAGAATAGTGATGATAGCTTTGATTTTATTAAGGATAAAACCTAAAAAATAGATGATGCTTAAAAGAAATCTGTTGCTTAACAAAGAATTTTTATAAAATAAGAGAAGATCTGCAACATTGGTTTTTATATCTTACTTTAGCTAAGGTTTATGACCATCTCTTAACTTCCTTCTAACAGTGGAAAATATAGGAAGGGGCTTCAAGGGTTCCATGAAGTCAAAACTTTTTATAGTAATATTAAGATGTTATTCACCTTTTTCATGGTTCTTCTCAAGAATTTCCAGAGGCCACATGACCTGACCTGTGATGTTGCAGCAGAGTGCAGAAACACATAAAACAGTACAACTTTTCTGAAATTAAGCCAGACAGAAAAGGGATTTGTGAAAATGTAAAACAGTGGCACTCTTCTCACTGGAGTATAAAAAGATTATTTTCCATTAAAATGTTAGTATTATTAACATGTAATAATAGATTTGTTATTGTTATTTTTAAGTAACTTTAAAAGTTTTCAAATACTCAGTTTTAATGTGTAATATAGTACATACATAATGATATTATCCACATAAGTAAAAGTTCTTTGGGATCTTCAATAACTTTGGAGAGCCTAAGGGCTCCTGAGACCAAAAAGTTTAAGAGCTGCTTCATTATATAATATCAAAAAATTATTTGTTAATATCACTGTCTTATCAGAAATCTTGGGAAGCTGCCAAGGCTCAAATGGACAGGTACAAATTTTCTAAAATTTTAATTTTCACTTGATAGTTTGAATATTATCATTGGAAGTATATGCTATCATTTGTTTTCCTTGAAGTAACAGGTTCACTTTTCAAGGAAATGTTTTCCAGTTACTAGAATGTCTTCTAATCCAAATAATAGTTTGTCAGTTGTTCTTTCAAGTAAAAATAATGTTACATTAAAACGTGGTTCACACTGTGGAAAACAGTATGGAAATTCCTCAGAAAACTAAAAATGGAACTGCCTTTTGACCCAATAATTCCACTGCTGGGATTATATCCTAAGAATCCCAAAACACCAATTCAAAAGAATTTATGCACCCCTATGTTCATAGCAGCGCAATTTACAAGAGCCAAGTGTTAGGAACAGCCTAAGTGCCCATCAGTAAAAGTGTGGATCAAAAAACAGTGGTACATTCACACAATGGAATACTATGCAGCAGAAAGAAAGAAGGAGTGCCTCCCCTTTATGACAGCATGGATAGAACTGAAGAGCATTATGCTAAGTGAAATAAGCCAGATGGCAAAAGGCAAATACCATACGATCATACCTATACATGGGACCTAACCAACAAACAAGTGAGCAAATTAGAACCAGAGACATGGAAATAAAGACCAAACTGACAGAAACCAGAGTTGAGGGAGGGAGTGGGTAACGGGGGAAAGAAGGGGAAGGGACAAGTCAGGGAACATGTATACGGGGTCCATGGACATGGACATCAGGGGGAGAGGACTGAATGTGGGAGGTGGAGGGGTAGGACAGGGGAGAGTAATGGAGGGAACATGGGGACAACTGTAATTGAACAACAGTAAAATAAAAATAAAGTGGCTCACAACTTGTACAGGTGCTTTTTCTTCAGACAGCCATTATTTTTCACTGCACAGCAGAAGTGCTTATGTGTACTTCCCATGTCATCATACAGATAATTTGGATATTCCTCTTTTCTACTACATCAAAATTCAACAGTTTAATGGCAATGTAAAATATGGAATCATATAAATACAATTTTCATACTTTATTATATTTAAATCCATTGGTCTATTTTGCATTTAAATGAACTTTTGCCTGTGCATTGATCATTTGAAAAATACTGGTTTGGTGAGGTCTGCAGATCTTTTAAATGTCATATTTCATTAAATCACCATTGCCATTGTGGTATGAAGACTCACAGGGCCATCACCAAAATCCATCTGCATCAAGTATTAGAGTGTCAAAATTTATGCATTTAATAATTTTTGGAAAAAAGTTATCTCCAGACAGACTGAGCAGTATAAAAAGAGAGAAGCCGCAAATTATATCTCAAGTGAAAGACATCACAGGGTACGCTGCAGCCTAAGGGAGTATCATAAACAAGTACATACTAATAATTAAACAACTTAGATGAAATGGACAGATTCTTTTTAAAGATATTTATTACACCGACTGACATAATAAGAAAGCCATGTATTTGTTAGGGAAATTAAGTTTATAATAGCAAACTTTCACTCAGGCTCTGTGGCATCCCAAATAAACACTAATTTGATGGGACCACTACTCTTAAAAGCAGTGATTCTCAAAACGTTTCATTCTTGGAATGTCTTCACAATCTTAAAACTTACTGAGGATCTCAAATATATTTTCTTTTTGTGGGCTATAGTTATCAAAATTTACCTTAGAAATAGTAATTAAGAACTTTAGAAATATCACCTTATTTACAAAATAATAAACCAATTACAAGTTAACAAAAAATAACTATTTTCCAAAAGAAAAAAATAATCAGTAATACTGAAATAACAGTATCATATCACAGGTCTTGTAGCCTCTGGGAAACTGCATTTGTGAGAGAATGAGAAAGGCAAATGATATACATTTTTAAGTTGACATTTTGTCTTTCAGCATTTTAAAGCTGTAATGTCCTTGTGTCTGACATGCACAGTTTCAGAGAAGTCTGTGGTAATTTTTAATCCTTGTTTCTGA
>PVIA01008105.1:0-75524 GCA_004024845.1 Tonatia bakeri
GTTCTCTGACTTCACTTACCATAATACACTCTAGGTCCATTCATATTGTTGCAAGTGGTAAGATTTCATTTTTTATATCTGAGTAATATTCCACCATGTATACACCTATGTGTATACACACTTCTTTACCCATTCATCTATCGATGGACACTTAGGTTGCTTCTGTAGCCTGGCTATTGTAAATACTGCTGCCATAAACAGAGGTGCATGTATCACTTCAAATGAAGAAATTTCATTTTCTTTGGGTAAATACTCATAAATGAAATTACTGAATTGTGTGGTAGTTCTATTTTTAATTTTTTGAGAAAACTCCATACTGTTTTCAATAGTGGCTACACCAGAAATATATTGAATATGGATGGGGAAAAGCTGGAACACAGGAAAATACTGATGATATAGATGAGAAAAAATAACTACTGAAGTGAAGTTCCTGAGGAGACAGAAAGAGATGCAAAATACAGGTACAAAGATTACTGAGAGGGAAACCTAGGCTTCACTGAGACGACAAAAAGATAAACTGAGTGCAGATTAGTTTGTGAATTTAAGGGCAAGGCATTATAGGAGCTCTCTTCCGATGGCTGCCATTCTCTCTTTGAAGCAGGGGAAGTCACCTGCTAAGTGCATCTGTGTGTGGGTGTCATCCAGAATTAGGAGAAGTAGCCAAGATTTGACCCAGGTGGAGATAAAGTTGATTTCCAAGAAGGACTTTTAGGTAATGGTGTAGAATCACAAATAGTTACATTGGGGTTAGGTAACACTACTTTACAAAGAGATCCTCAAAATTCAGTGGCTTTTATTAAAAAGACAAAAGTTTATTTCTCTCCATGTAATAGTCCAAGGAGAATGTTCCAGCTCACTTAGGCACCCAGGTTCCTTCTACTCTGTTTTTCTGCCACCTCCTTAGGTGCTTCCCCATCTGCATGGCTGAGGTTGGGTTGCAGGCAATTCCAGCTCTAGGGAAAGGGAAAGACCCTGGAGGAGCATGTATGTAATGTTTTCATGTCCAGGCCTGAAGTCGTTGTATACATCATTTCCGCTTGTATTTTTCTGGTGAGAAGTTAATCACTGGAGAGGTCAGGGAAAAAACTGTCTGGCCATGGGCCCAGCTAAAAGTCTGTAATTATATAAAAAGGAGAAAACTGATTTTGGTGAAAAATTAGTAGTCTTCACCATAGCATAATTGTCTCATTTCTGTAACGATATATACATAACAACTTAAACATAGGGAGAACAATGGACATTTAATGAGTTCAATAGTTTTTCCCTGAAACTGAAGGAGTAAAAATTTTAGGGTAATGGCAAAAAAAAAAAAAAAAGTGATTTGAAGTGACAGGCCTTCACAATATCTAGGCTGAATAAGGAAAAAAAAAGTATTTACAGATCACCTACTGTGTGGCAGGTAGCATTCTAAGTGCTCTAAGTGTACTGACGTGTTTAATACTCATAGTAACTATTTTAGGTAGGAAACATTATTCTATTTTTATAATTGAGGAAACAAAGGCAGAGGGATTAAGTAACTTGCCCAAAATGATATAGTGAATTTGGGGCAAAGCCAGGCTCCGAGCTGATCCAGAAGTAATCTGGTTCCAGGGTCCACATTCTTGACTCAGTCATTAGACTGCCTCCACGGCAGCAGTTACTGTCTACTGAGTCTGTACTCCATTCAGGTAGTATGCTGCTGTTTCATATGCATCACCTAACTTTACCCTCAACAGAAATTTCTGAGATAGCTACTGTTCTATTTTATATTTAAGACCAAGTTCAGTTATTCAATAAGGGCACATTCTTATAAAAGTGGAGAAACCAAGATCAAACCCAGATCTGTGTGAGCTCAAAGCCCATTTCTTATTTTTAAATACATAAATTTTTACTATTGACATAGATTTTTGAATAGTGAAATTCAGCTATCGTAAGTATATAATCCCATAAGTTTTGACAAATGTAAATACCTGGGTAGTAAACAACTTAAGATAGAACATTTCTATTATCACAGTTTGCTCTTGTTCTTTTCCATTCAGTTCTGCACCCACAAGAGACAACCACTGTTCTGATTTGTATTATCATATTTTGGTTCTATGTCTGTTCTTAAAATTCATATAAATGGAATCACATACTACTTAATTTTGTGTATAGCTTTTTTCATTCAGTGTATTTTTGAGATTTCCCATGTTATTATATATAACAGTTTATTCTTTTTATGGTATATAAATATATATATGTATCAAGTTGCTTATTCATCTTCTGATGGACATTTGACTTTTTTTACTTTTGGGCTATAAATGAGAAAAGTAATATGAACATTAATGTAAAGAAGTCTTTTGGTAGACATACATTTTAATTTCTTTTGGCTAAATACACAGGAGTGGTATTGCTGGATCATATAGTAAATGTATGTACAATATTAAAAGGAACTGCCAAAAAACTTTTCCAAAGTGACCCAAATACTCTGCATAATTTGGTGTTGTCGGCCGTTTTAATAGTAGCTATTCCAAAGGGTATCCCATGCTGTTTTTCAGTTTTCCTGGTGACTAAAAATGGTCAATGCTTTTCAATGAGCACATAACCAATCATATATACTACTCTGTTAAGTCTCTGGTTAAGTCTTTTACCTATTTTTAAATTGAGATGTTTGTCTTTTTACTTTTTATTTCCAGTGAGTTAAGTTTTCTGTCCTATGTATTTATAGCTCTTGCTCTGTGGTGTCTTTCATTTTCTTAATGATGAATTTTGAGAGTTGTTTTAAATTTTGTTCAAGTCTAGGCTATTAACTTTTTCTTTTATATTAGTGCTTTCTGGGCCATAAGAAATCTCTACCTACTTCAAGGTCATAAAGTGATTCTCCTATATTTCTTCTAGAATCTTTATAGTTTTAGCTTTTTATTTTTTAATTTTGTTTGTTAGTTTATTTTGTTAATTAGAGTCCACATATAAGTGAAATCATATGGTATTTGTATTTCTGACGGGCTTATTTCACTTAGTATAATACTATCCAGGTCCTTCCATACTGCCACAAAAGGTAAGATTTCATTCTTTTTTATGGCCAAGTAGTATTTCATTGTGTGTATGTACCACAGCTTTTTAATCCACTCATCTACTGGTGGGCACTTGGGCTGCTTCCAAATCTTGGCTTTTGTAAATAACACTGCAGTGAATATAGGGGTACACACTGATTCTGAATCAGTGTTCTGGGTTTCTTCAGATATATTCCTGGAAGTGGAATCACTGGGTCAACATATTAACGGCTTTAATAATTAACTATTACTGTAGAAAAGATTAACTATTATTTTTTGAAGATCATTTATATTCACTTACAAATTAAATGTGGTTTAAAGACAGCAAGTCTAAATTTTTGAGAAATCTATAAATTCAAATGTTTAAATTTCATCTTAATTTTGCTGCATTATTTTTATTCTACCTTAAGCTAACCATGTGTAAATGGAGTCACTAACTCAAAGTCCCCATCTTGATGCTTACAACAAATCAATTACTTTGCCACACACACCTGTTACACAGTTTCACCAGTAAAACAGGAATAATGATAATAGCTACTTCACATGACTGTTATGTGGACTAAATGAGTTAAGAAATACAAAGAATCTAGAGTAGTGCCTGATAAATGTTAAACACTTACCAGAAGCCTGCCATTATTAGTACAATTATGAACCTGTGGCAGAATGACTTCTAAATTCAAGGTTTATTTTAAAAATAAAGTACTACTAGAAAAATAAGCATACTATGGTAGTTTGATTAAAAATACAAATGACTCAATGTATTTATGCATTTTAACAATAACTTTTATATAAAAAACAAAGATAAGGAAAACAGCAAATTTAAACCAAAAATAATGAAAAACATGAATTAATCTTCAGAAAATGCATAAATAAGCTTTAGAAGAAAGAACTTTGTCTTTAAAATTATTGAAATAGGGGGTGGGTAGGGCAGGGAGAGTAATGGAGGAAAAATGGAAACAAGTGTAATGGAACAACAATAAAAATACTGAAACATAAATTTATTCAAAGCCCTGGCTGGCGTAGCTCAGTGGATTGAGCGCAGGCTGCGAACCAGGCATCGCAGCTTCGATTCCCAGTCAGGGCACATGCCTAGGTTGCAGGCCATGTCCCCCAGCAACCGCACATTGATGTTTCTCCCTCTCCCTTCCCTCTCTAAAAATAAATAAATAAAATCTTTAAAAAAAAAACAGCTATATATAAAGATTAAAAAAAACATAAATTTATTCAAAAGCAGTAAAATAACAGCACCTACAAAGTATGAGCTACATATCAGAAGAAAACACAGCACAGTACCATAAATCTCATTTTTCATCACATCGACATCTTCTTTTAATTATAATTTTTCTCCCTGGAATATGCAAAATAGTAAGTTAATACTTAAAATATTCTTACATTGATTTAGCATTAAAAGTCTACTATAACAAATAGAGAGCATAATTCAAGGTAAGGGTGGGGAATTCTAAGTTAACTGAAATATATGATTAGGAAAAAGTCAATAATGGGCCACATGAATGTAAAAAGCAAATAATTCTGGTTGGGGATGAGGAAGGAGTGCAATGTCAAATTAAATTGATTTTAAAAACAAAAGGGGGGACATAATAAACATAAGATATTTAGCTACTGGTGTCACCTAGTTCAAATGAGGGCACAAGAAAGACAGATGGAAGACTACATGAAAAAAAGTCAATGGAAAAGAAAGAAGAAAAATAGAGCAGGAAAGGAAAAAAAATGAGAAAAAATGTTTGCACAAAGAAGAAGCAACAGATAAAGAAGTAGGAAAATACAGGGAAAAGCTCGGAAGACTAAAATGCAAGCCAAATACTCTAGTCATACCTTGGACCTTGGGCCAAAAACCTGAAAATGTTATCACATCTCTAAGTATTTATTACCTGCGCTCCTGCTTCATTTTGTTTTTTTTTTCCATCTTTCTTTCCCCTCTATAGCTGACTTGCCCAATTCTTATTTTTCATTTTATTGCATGGTATACAGACCATATTTTATAAATTAATTTCCCTTTTTAGAAATAAGATGAGTGTAAATGCTACTTCTCACAAACACTCTAACAAACTATGAATTTGCTAATCAATCAGTATTCACAACATTTCCACTGCTCTAATCCAGCGAGTTTCAACCAGTGTGTTGCGGCAGGCACAGGGGTGTGCTGTGAGAAGTTTTAAAACACGCAACACCTGACTACTTAGTCAGGGGCACTGACCTCTTTTCCCTTGAATTGTCAAATAAGAAAATGACAACATCCAACACAACAATAGCCATTCATTGTGAATGAATGGAAATTACATCTATTTTTTTGTCAGACTGACCAAAAAATATACATATATTTTTGGTGTGTTGCAGAATTTTAGTAATCAGTTTATGTGTGCCATGAGATGAGAAAGGTTGAAAATTACTGCTCTAATCTAAAACTTGAAGCCTGTGAATGTCTTGAAATAGTTCAAAATTGCGTGAGTGTAATATCTGGTGAATTCTGAAGCTTTTTCAGAGCCTGAAAGCAGAATATAGCTGTGTTAAAAGCTTTATTGTGAATGAAGTTGCCAACATAGTTAACTGTTAGGAAATTTAGTATTTGGGCTGCAACTGAAAAAGTAACACTTATTAACCATTTTTCACACACCAATTTCTATGTTCTGTACCAGTGGATTTTTAAGGCTGCACTCTCTGAAGCAGGACTTGATTAGGTCCAACTGATGCTCTAAGCACAGTTCAACAGGCCCCTGGCCCTTCCATTTCTTACAATAATGAGCTTAAGGGTCCTTTACACAAATCAGCTGAGTAGTTAAATGCTATCTAGATTCAGCCAGCTGGTTTTACTTTCTACAGAAGTGAAACTGATACGATGAGTCAGAAACAACTGTAATACCTGAAGATACCTCAAACCAAACTTTTAACCTTTACATTCACGATACCAAAGAAAAAGAATTTTTAACAAAGCAAATTAAATTGGAACATGGCAGGTAAATGTAATTACAAAATATTCTCCTCTAGTTAGGTGTGGCAGTGAAAGAGTTAAAGGCATGATATCTAGGACAAAAACTCTGGCGCTCCACTTCCCTGGGGCCCTGCGCCTGTGCTCGCTCTCCCGAGAGGTTAATCCAGGCCGCCCTGGAGTCTGCATACACAGCCATGAAACAGGGTGAGCACGTAACTGCATAAAGTCAGATACAACCCTCCCTCAGTCAAATAAACTACCTTTGCATCTGATTGACATATTTGGATTTCTTTATAATATTTCATTTAAACAAGTTTTCTGGGCTTAAAAGAGTTTAAAAATTCTTCTTGTGAATCAGAGACCAATGCAATGTTATACTTTAGTAGTGGGTGAATAAGCTGAGGACCAGGACTACTCTGTGTTCAACCTGTGGCCCACAGGCTGCACGCGTGGAACAGGAAGTCTACGAATGAGGCCCAACACAAAATTATAAATTTACTTAAAACATTATGCGATTTTTTTGTGATTACATGTCACAATGCATTTAATGTGTAGCTCGAGACAACTCTTCTTCTTCCAGTGTGGCCCAGAGATGCCAAAAGGTTGGACACCCGTGCCGCAGATAATGGCTTTACAACCCAATTTAAGATATCTCATGTAAAATTTTACAGAGCAATACACATTTAGTAATGTAATGTACATGTAAATGACCATGAACAGTAAAACCATAGCAAATCAAAATTTCAACAGTAGCAATCTTCGCTCTGAATTTTCTCACCTTCCATTAAAATAAAACCCAACAGTGGCCCTGGCCAGGTGGCTCGGTTGGTGGGAGCATCACCCTATACACCAAGGTTTTATCACCCCATACATTTTCAGGTTTCAGTTTCTATCCTGGTCAGGGCACACACGGGAGGCAACCGATGGATATTTCTTTCACGCATCAATATTGTTCTCTCTTTCCCTTTCTCTCTCTTTAAAAAAATCAACAGACATATCCTCCATGAGGATTTAAAGAAAAAGAAAAAAACAACAAAAAGAGTGAAACCAGAAAAGAAAAAAAACGGAGGCCATATAGAAAAAGCAATGAAATGTCTCTGTTACCTTTCCCTTGAGATTAAGGTATAATATACAAGTAATGACCACCAGGGAATTGAAAAAAACCCCACAGATAAGCATTTGTCATGCATAAGTCCTGGCATGAGTCTCAAAGGAGCAATAAATTGAGTTCTGAGCAACTCAAAAAGCAAGTCCCTTTTATCCAAGACAAAATTAAGTCAACACAGGTAATGTGTTTGAGGCTCATGAACTATAGAGAGTCCCATGTGAATTTCAAGTTATGAGTACTGACCATGGTTAATGCAAATTCAAAACTCAATAGAGTATTAGTAGCAATAAAACCATATGTCTATAGAATTTAACTTTGGCTGGATTTTCTTAAGAACTGGCTATAGTATTTGCATATTTTAATTTGGCACTGAGCTTCTGTGATAACAAAATAGGAAAAATAGCTTGAAATATTCAAATCATCTCTCTATTCCAATGGCCTATATGATGAGAAGTCATTCTATCAGTTGCACAGTAACTGTTTAAGTCATACTCTCTTAATTGACTAAGCAGTTGCAAGACCAAGCTATTTAATTAGACAGTACTGAAGAAAATATAAATGCAATTATATAAATAGGATATCAACAGTGGTTAAGGACAGAGACTCAGCTTTCTCATCTACTCAATGGGCATAATAACAGTACCCACTACAACAGAAGAACTATTTGGTACTATTAGGATAATGGTACATATAATAGGGTTGTTAACAAAGATTAAATGAGTTCATTTCTTTAGAGCATTTACAATAATGCCCAGCATATAGTAAATGCCATGTATTATAATGATCACAATCTATCACTGTGCTTATCAAACTTATCCTATATATAATAAATTAAGTTCTATTTTACCAAAAAATAGACTTTTGCACACCAATGACTCTAAGGGCCATCGATATATAGCAGAAGTATTAAAGGGAACAGCAGTACTCTTCTCTAGGGAACATTCTGGAAATTTATAAGAGTACTTTTTGGTTGTCACTAAGATGGGGAGAGAGAGACATCCCATTGCTGGCATATAACAGGTGGACAAAAAGATGTCAGATGTCATATATTCTTCAGGGCCATTCCATACAACAAAACTACCTGCCAGGCAATCTTACCAGACTTCCTTAACCCATTTATATTTTCCCACTCTTCAAGATAACTATTTCATCTATCTTCCCTGTTTTTAAACCTCCAAAACCTCACCCTGCCATAGATGATAAAATTTCTTATTTCATTAAGAAAATAAAAGCAATCAATAAAGAAATTCTTCTCCTCCCACCAAATCTTCCTCTTCCTGAGTTTCTGGACCTATGCAGTCTACCTTCTTTCCCACTGCAGCGGACTGGCCTTTTATTCAAGGCCAACTGTGCCTCTCTATTGGATCATTTCTCCTTCAACCTACCTTAAGGATTTTATTCCTTCCACTCTCTGTCTTGAATTATCAGTTTCCCGTCTACTGGACCATTTATACTAATATGTAAAATGCTGGTTTATCTCTTACCCTAAAAAAAGAAACAAAAAACTCTCCCTTGACAACACATCCCCCATCTCTCTGCTTTACTCTATACCAAAAGAGTTGTTTATTCTTGGTATTTCCATTTCTTCTCCCATTCTCTGCTGATTGCATTCTACTTAGATTTTATTTCCACTATTACTCTGAAGTTATTCCTATAAAGCCATCAACAGCTGTCATAGTACCAAATATGACATCCATTATGAGTTTATTTAGCAACATTTGATACTGATGATCTCAACTTCCTACTTAAAGCACATTCTTCCCTTGGCTTATGGGATATTATATTCTCCTAATTCTTCTCCTTTACTTTTACCACTTCTCAGCTTAATCGGGTCCTCAGCTTCTTGATTACTAAAAGCAATTTAACTTTATAAGTTAGGCTTGGTTTTTGGACTTCTTTTTCTACCTCCACTAATTTCCTTGATTTAATACAGCACTATGGCTTTAACTACCATTTATATGCGTATGCTATCTAAACTTAAAACTTTAAAATGAAACCAGGTGACATCAGAAGAATGGTGGTGTGAGAGATTCCCTTGGTCTCTCCCCTCTAAGTTACAAGTTCAACAGCTATGATTCACCAAAGGATTCCCTACTTAACACACAAACATGGCTGAGAGATCTGCACATTAAAACACCCGAAGGTGGATGCCACAGAGGTAGCCCAGAGCTCACTGTGGGACTCAGGAGAGGTTGCCACCTGTACTTCCTGCAACCCCAACGAGCAGAGAGATACAGTGAGCATTCCTGCCTGAGTGGTTTGTACGAGCAGCAGCTGAACCCAGTGACCAGAGTGGAGACGAAGTGCAGAGACACAGCCACAGTTGTCTGGTGGCCACCACTGCAAGGCATAAAAACAAAGCCATGGAGCTTAGTCACGTCCCCTCACCTCCAGAGTGAGTTGCAGGCCCCAGAAGAAGCTGTAGCAGTGAGTTTCAAGCTGCAGAGCACATTATCTGCAGCCCTGAGAACTGGAAAGGCAGAAGCATTTTTCTCTAAGTGGCATACATGCACTGCAGCTAATCCTAGTGACGGGTGGAGATACAGAGGTGAGTCGCTGAAGTCTGGCAGTTACTATTACTGGGAACAGAACAAAACTACAAATGCAGCAACCAGCCTCTCCCAGCTCACGTCCCCCCCACTCATCAAGGCTGAGTGCAGTGAAGGCTGGAGGGTTGGGGGTGCAGAGTGGAGGGAGGATAGAGGGGCAAAAATTGGGAAAACTGTAATAGCATAATCAATAAAAAATATTAAAAAAAATAAAAGAGAGAACCTTAAAAGCAGCAAGAGAAAAGGAGACATACCTAAAAAGGAGTTCCCATAAGACTGTCAGCTGACTTCTCAAAAGAAACCTTGCAGGCAAGAAGGGGCTGGAAAGAAGTATTCCAAGTCATGAAAGGCAAGGACCTGCATCCAAGATAACTCTATCCAGCAAAGCTGTCATTTAGAATGGAAGGGCAGATAAAGTGCTTCTCAAAAAAGGCAAAATTAAAGGAGTTCATCATCACCAAGCCCTTATTTTATGAAATGTTAAAGGGACTTATCTAAGAAAAAGAAGATAAAGAATATGAATAGTAAAATGACAACAAACTCACAATTATTAACAACTGAACCTAAAAACAAAAACAAACTAAGCAAACAACTAGGACAGGAACAGAACCACAGAAATGAAGATCACATGGAAGGTTATCAGAGGGGAGGTGGAGTGGGGAGAACGGGGGATAAGGTACAGGGATTAAGAAGCATAAATGGTAGTTACATAACAGAGAGGGAGAAGTTAAGAATAGTATTGGAAATGTAGAAGCCAAAGAACTTACATGTATGACTCATGGACATGAACTAAGGTGGGGGAATGCTAGTGAAAGGGGCAATGCAGGGCAGAGGGCCATAAAATGGAGAAAAAAATGGGACAACTGTAATAGCATATATATCAGTAAAATATATTTAAACATTTTTTTAAAAAGACCACCTGGATTCAATTCCTGGCTTTGCCCCTTATTAACTGTAATATTGGGTACATTATTTCACTTTTCTGCACCTGTATTACCTCAATAGAAAAGTGAGAATAATAATAATACCCTCAAAAAAAAAAGAGAAACAAGAAAAATCCCAAATAACCTAACAATACCTCTTAAAGAACTAAAAAATACAAGTCAGCAGAAGAAATGAGATAATAAAATTAGAGCAGAATTAATTAAATGAAATAGAGAACAAAAACATCATACCAAAAAATAATGCAACAGACAGCTGGTTCTTTGAAAAGATTAATAAAATTGACAAATCTCTGGATAGACTCACTAAAGAAGAGACAAAAGACTCAAAGGCTGAAATGAAAGAGAAGTTCCGATGGACAACACAGAAATACAAAGGATCATATATGAACGCTATAAAAGACTATATGCCACCTAATTCAATAACCTAGAAGAAATGCGTAAGTTCTTAGAAACATATAACCTTCCTAGAATGAATCACAAAGAACTGAAATATTTAAATAGACCAACCAACAGTAAGAAAATTGAAACAATCATGAAAAACCTTCCCATAAGTAAAAGTCCAGGCCTAGATGGTTTCACTAGTAAATTCTATAAAACAGTCAAGATGTAATACCTATCCTTCTCAAACTCTTCCAATAAATTCAAGAGGCAATACTTCCTAACATATTTTATGAGGTGAACATTACCCTGAACCCAAAATTGGCAAGGAAAACACACAGAAAAAAAAAACTATACACAGATATCTCTCATCAATACAGATGCAAAAATCCTAAACAAAATACTTGCAAATCAAATACAACAATACATTAAAAAGATAATACATCACAATCATGTGGGGTTCATTCCAGGGGCACAGGATGGTTCAATACATGTACATCAATCAATGAGATATACCATATTAACAAAATACAAGATAAAATCATATGATCATATCAATAAATGCAGAAAAAGCATTTGGCAAGATACAACATCCATTTATGATTCAAACACTAGGTAAAATGGGTATAGAAGCACCTCAACAAAATAAAGGCTACATATGACAAACCCTCAGCTAATATCATAATCGATGGTGAAAAACTGAAAACTTTCCCTCTAAGATCAGGAACAAAACAAGAATGCTCACTCTCACCACTGTTATTTAGCATAGTCCAGGAAGTCCTAGCCAGAGCAATCAGGCAAGAGAAGAGAAAAAATGCATCCAAATTTGTAATGAATAAGTAAAATTATCACTTTTTCAGGTGACATGATTCTTTATACAGAAAGCCTTACCAACCAAGAAACAATTAGAAACAATAAACAAATACAGTAAAGTTGCAGGATACAAAGTAAATGTACAAAATCCACTGCATTCCCATATATGAACAATACAATTTCAGAGAAAGAAATGGGAAAAATTTTTTTCTTACAATTGCAACAAAAATAAAATGCAACACTTAGGGATAAACTTAACAAAGGATGTGAGCACCTACATACTGAAAATTACAAGGCATTATTAAAGAAAATGAAGAAGACACAAAGAAATGGAAAGGTATTTTGTGTTCATGGATTGGAAGAAACAACATAGTTAAAATGGTCATACTACCCAAAGCAGTATACAGATTTAATGCAATCCCCATCAAAATCCTAAAGGCCTTCTTAAAAGAAATAGAACAAAAAATTCTCAGGTATGAATGGAACCACAAAAGACCCTGAACAGCTAAAGCAATCCTGAAAAATTGAACAAAGCTGAAGAAATCACTGTCCTTGACTTCAAATTATAACAATAGTAATCAAAACAACATGATAGTCGCAGAAAACAGACACAGAACAATGGAAGAGAATTGAGAGCCCACATGTACATAGGCAAATAATTTTCAACAAAGGAACCAAAAACATACAGTGCAGAAAAGAAAGCTTCTTCAATAAATGGTGTTAGGAAAATTGGAAAGCCACATGCAAAAGAATAAAGCTAGACTGCAATTTGTCACCATATATAAAAATTAACTCAAAATGGATCAAAGAGCTAAATATGAGACCTGAAACAATAAGTTACATAGAAGAAAAACAGGTACTAAACTTATGGAAGTTGATCGTATAGAGGATTTTATGAATTTGACCTCAAAGGCAATGAAGGTAAAGGCAAAAATAAATGAATGGGATTGTATCAAACCAAGAAGCTTCTACACAGCAAAAGAAACCATCAGCAAAACAAAAAGGTAACCAACCAAATGGGAGAAGACATTTGCAAACAACACTTCTGATTAAGGGTTATCCAAAATATACAAAGAACTCATACAACTCAACAGCAACAACAAATCCATTTAAAAAATGGGCAGAGGATATGAACAGACACTTCTACCAGAAAGACTCACAAATGGCCAACAGATAAGTGAAAAGATGTTCAACTACACTAGCTATTAGGGTAATGCAAATCAAAACTACAATGAAGTACCACCTCACACCTGTTAGAAAGGCTGTTATCAACAAGATAAGTAATAACAAGTGTCGGAGAGGTTGTGGAGATACAGGAACTCTCATTCACTGCTGGTGGGAATGTAAAGTGGTACGGCCACTATGGAAAACAGTATTTCTTGAGGTTTCTCAAAAAATTAAGAATAGAGTTACCATAAGACCCAACAAGCCCCCTTCTGGGCATCTTCCCCAAAACGTGAAAACATTTATTCATACAGATATATGTACCCCTATGTTCAGTGCAGCATTACTCATGGTGGACAAGACATGGTAACAACTCAAGTGTCTTTCAATAGGTGATTGCGCAAAGAAGGTGTGGTACATATGTACAATGGAATACTACTCAACCACAAAAAGATGACCTACTGCCATTTGTGACAACATGAATATCATGCTAAACAAAGTAAGTCACACACAAAAAGTCAAGAACCATATGATTTCATTCACATGAGGGATATAAAACTGAAAGCAACAAAGGAACACCCAATCCAAACAAACAGACAAAAACTCAGACACAGACAACGGTATGGTGGTTACCAGAAGGAAAGCAGAGTGGGGACCTAGTAAAGAGTAAAGGAGTCTACTACATAGTGACAAAAGGAGATGTGACTTTGAGTGGTGAACACACAATGCGATACACAGATGATGTGTTATTGAATTGTACACTTGAAACCTATCTAATTTTATTAGTGTCACTCCAATAAATTTAATAAAAACTAAAACAAACAATTATAACTTCAGCCCTGATTGGTGTAGTTCAGTGGGTTGAGCACTGGCATGAGAATCAAAGGGTGGATGGTTCAACTCCCAGTCAGGGCACGTACCTAAGGTTGCAGGCCAGGTCCCCAGCTGGGGGCACATGAAAGGCAACCACACATTAATGTTTCCCTCTCTTTCTCTTTCCCTTCCCATCTCTCTAAAAGTAAATTTAAAAAATCTTTAAAAAGATTGTAACTTCAGTCTCAAACTAATCTTTCTCATTCATCATCTCCACTTGAACATCTAATAGAAATCTCAAATTTAATATATCTAATAAAATCAAATTCTTGATTTTCCTTTTGCCCTCAAATCTACTCATCTCCTAGTATTCCCCATCTCAGTAAATGCTCAGTTACTCTGGCCAAAATCTTTGTAGTCTTTCTTGATTTCTATTTTACCCCAAACCTACATCAAATCCTGTTGGCTCTACTTTCAGAACATATCCAGAAATTGAACCATTCTCAACAGTTCTACATTCATCTTCCTGCCTATCCAAAATCATCTCTTGCCTGGATTATTACAAGTAGCCTCCTACATGGTCTCTGCTTTTGTCCCTTTATCATCCATTTGTCATAAAGTAACCAGAGTGATCCTTTAAAAAATAAATCTTCATGTTACATACCTAAGTCGAACCCTCCAATGGCTTCCCATCACACTTCAAACAAAATCCAAACTTCTTCCAGGAACTATAAGACCCCTAGAACACCCCCCAACATTGTCTCTTACCTTATCACTTGTTATTTTCCCTCTTGTTTACACCAAACCAGCCACACACATCCTTGCTGTTTCTTGAACATGCCAGGCATGCTACCGCCTCAGCATTTTAGTACCTGTTGTTCCCTATCCTCCAATGCTCTTCCTCTAGATGCTGAGATAGTGACTTCCTTACTACCTTCAGGACTGATCAAATGTCGCCTTCCTGTGAGGTCTTTCCTGACCACTCTATCTAAAATAGTACCCCTGTCACATTGTACCTTCTTACTAACTTTTCTTCATAACACTTATTTTCACCTGGCTTTGGAACATATGCCTATTTACTTGTGTATTGATAGTCTCTCCACTAAAATGTAAGTTCTGTTTGGATAGGTTCTTGGTAATTTTTATTTATTTCTATAATTCCAGTGCCTGATTATATAAATAGATGTTCAATAAATTATAAATTAATCAAATGGCTAAATAAATGACATACAGAAAACACAACTATAATTTTAAAGGCTAGATAAAAACATTTTATCAGGCTTTAGTAGACGATTGTCTTAATTATTATGCCACAATTTCATAACATGAAAATTTTGTTTTACCCACATTATTACATTCATATAGTTTTCTACTTATAAATAGTAGATTAAGCTCTTTGTAATGTAAGGAGTAAATATGAAGAAATAAAAAGAAACTCCAATGTTTTTGTCTTGCCTCCATTCTAAAAACACTTTTCAAATTGATTAGGTCACTAAACCTATTTTAATGTGTTTGAAAATGAGGCAAATAAGCACTTAAAAAAAGCCAAATTACCTGGAAGGGATTCTTTATTTCCACATGCAAACTACAGATTAAATGCTCATACACAACGTTGAGTGTAGGAGGAATAAAGCTGCCTCTGCAGGCTGACATGCCCAAAGAATACAGGAAGTAGATAAATCATGTGAATGACATATTCTGAGCCACTGTGGGAGTTTATGAACTAAACACCAGTTATTTTAATTTTTACTAGAATGGTTGGCAGGAAGTCTAGAAACAAAGTAATTTTCAAGCTCCACAAGCATTTTTTAATATTCTAGAGTTAAAAATACTTTCCTAACACGAGGAAGAATCAGTTATTTAATCAAACATAGATTATATTTAATAAAATATATAGGCTATTTTAACAAAAGTTATTTTTCAAAGCTAAATTTTCAAATCTACTTGTCTGTTGTAAAAGCATTCCAAACCTAAGAGTGAATTTTTTTTGTACTTACAATATTTGTGTATATCATCTAATGGCATGCTTCATTTAAATATATGAATTTTCTACAATAAAATGATATTCAATAGAGACAAATTATTTTAACTCCCAATGTATGAAATACATACCTGAGTTAAACCAGCACCTGTTTGCATAGAAGACTTTTTTAATAGTCTCACTTCTTTGTTTATGTATCTTAGCATTCCACTAAGAGTACTGAAGTCATTATTTTCAGAGCTGTCATCTTCTAGGTCATATGTGAGAGGTTTAAATGAGTCTGACTGGGTATAAGTCAGATCCTTCTGGCTTTCTTCTAATGTTGAAGGTTGTTCTAACTGCATTTTTTTTAAGTCCTGTAGTAATTCTTCAGAAAGATCTTCATCACGAGTTTTAAAACTAAGGTCACTGGCACTAATAGAGCGACGCAGTTTTCTACACTTGAAAAAAGCTGTGTGAGCATACTTAGCAAATTTTGGATCTTGAATGCCAGGAATAATTGCTACTGGAGATGAAAATGGGGCTGGTAGAAATTTGATGTCTTCTGCCTTTTCATGTCTAGAAATTTTGGCTTGTAATCTGGTTAATTCTGATTCCTGTAGAAAAATCGGTACACAGTAGGTGCTCAATACACTTTGTTAAACGAATTACTTAGAAAATCCCAGATTCTTTTTTTTTTTTAAGATTTTATTTATTTATTTTTAGAGAGGGAAGAAAGGGGGAGGGAGAGAGAGAGAGAGAGAGAGACATCAATGTGCGGTTGCTGGGGGCCGTGGCCTGCAACCCAGGCATGTGCCCTGACTGGGAATCGAACCTGCAACACTTTGGTTTGCAGCCCGTGCTCAATCCACTGAGCTACACCAGCCAGGGCCCCAGATTCTTATCAGTCATCTAAGTCAACCTTCCTCCCAGCATAGTAATTCCTTTTATAACAACTCATCCTGGTTTTCCCAGCTCTGTTTCAACCCTTCATTTGTGGACAATTACATAATTTCACTTGAAGTATGTTTAATTACTATCCTAAGTAATTCCATAAAAATTAGATTTCCCTTAAAGAATTTTTTTCTTCTTCGTGTTAATGGCAATATCATTTTCTAGTCAAGACTTAAATCTTGCACCTAAAAATTTCTCTACAAATTGTAAAGATACACTATCTTTTGTTCATCTAATGTATATATACATACACACAAAAAAAAACAATTCTCTTCAGAATTTCTATTAGGAAATAAATGTATATTAGCTACTACTCTGCTTTATATGTTCTCATTACAAGAAAGCTTTAGTATGCTAGACATTTTTCAAAGAAAAATCTTTAGTAAAGTGATTAATAATATTTAATAAGTCAATCCTTATTAAATGAACTTTTCATTTCTATTATTTTTTATGTCCTTCATTTGGGTCTTCTGGCCCAATTAGGGGACCCTAAGAATGAGACTGCATACATTAAAAAATCATACTGCCTAAGAAAGTTAAGAGAAGACATTTTATTTTTAAAAACTCAGTAATATGTGTAGTAGTCTCCAGTTCAAATACATTCTCCTTTTCTTAAGAGTATCCATAAGATATAAATTTCTAAATCAGCTATTTTTACTGTAATACTTTCTATTTTCCTAAATATACTGTTTATAACTATCACAATCACAGCGTACATTACAAAATGAAAGTTTAACATATATTTCAATTCTTTGATGTCTTTATATCATTTTACCTAGACTAACTTTATAAGTGGCTAGACGGCCATTTTTTTATAGTAAGTCTTGTATTCACATTCTTATAATTAATAAAGTAGTTATATAGTTGATACATATATAAAGGTTATGTGAGGAGTTTTTTTCTTTTATCTTCACCAGAGGACATGCTCATTAATTTTAGAGAGGGGAAGGGAAGGCAGAGAGAGGGAGAGAAATATTGATGTGAGAGAGAAAAAATGATCGGCTTCCTCTTGCACACGCCCCAACTGGGACCAGACGTGCAACTCTGGAACCGAACTTCCTAACTGGGAACTGAATCAGCAATGACCACCAACCACCTGAGCCACGCTGGCCAGTGAATGTGGGCAGTTTTGTTTTTATTTTAAACTCTTGTGTGTTATCTGGCCATAATTGAGAAATGTAGTATCTCAGAAAATAGGATTCCATTTAACTTTTAACATCTAACTTTTATAATAAAATGTACTATATTGACTACATTAAACATCATTCAACTTTTTCTTAAGACTCAAAGAAGGTCACTGTTGTAATCATTACTGTAGTGTGCCATAATATAATGATGCCTTTAGGGCTCTCAGAAAAAGGTCTCAGCTTTGCTCTGGCCCCAGTTGCACTTAAATACTACGTATTTGTTAGGGTACTAAGGGAAGTGAGATGGAAAGATCAATTGCTTCTAATACTGTTATTCTCCTCTCTCTCACTTCTTTTTCTGTTCTCTGTATTTAATGTTGCTATTAATGGAAATGCTTTCCATTATTTATAGCTACTTCTAATTGTTATAGTTATGCCAGCTTCTGCTCTTCTATTAGTTTTTCTTATTTTTTTCTCCCTTATTCGCTTAAACTCCTTTTCAGTCTAAATTTAAAGCCAGTTCACATTGACTCTGAGAGCTAGTACCAGAAAACAAAGAAATTCTATTTTCTGACTGGAATATTAGCAAATCATGGTACATGTTCTACAATCTCTACATGTATAGTTCATTTTATAATTGCTGCTATTTTGGTAATTTTCAAAGTAGTTGAACTTAAAAACTTCTGAATAATAGATAAGGGCAATACAATTATATTTATTCCATTGATAATATCTAACAAATGGGCAGAGATAACTACTGTGACAAGAAATACACAACACAATCTTTCAAATTTTAGTCAATTTTTCACAATGAAGTTTATAATTCTGTATAAATGTTATCAATCCCCAGAATACTAGGTCTGTTAATGTTTCAATAAAAGCAGAGTGTTCAATCAAAACACTTTTAGATTTTGCCTCTTCAGCATCCCTCTGGTACTGTGTATATCAAGGTATGTTCTATAAGAAATTTAAGTGCTCAGAGCTTAGTAACTAGAAATATTCTAAGGTATTATTTGACTGAGATTTTGTGGCTTTTCAGTAACTTCCATTTTGATATAAAATCATTTATTTTTACAACTAACAGTGGGATTGTTTTTTTTTTTAAGGTCTTGACTGACCATGTCAAACATACATATTGGCAATTTTGAACTAATATTAAAATTTTTCTCTCTATACATCAATACTAATATTAATTTCAAATTCCAGAATAAACTGCTATTATCAGCAGGGGCAAATAAGTAGCAATGGACTATTTGAAAAGGGACATACAAACTCAAGTCCAGTAAAAAAATTTTTTAATACAATCTTGCATTTCCTAATTTATGATTTTTAAAGGAACTTTAGTGATTTTGAAAAATGCTCCTACTTTTTAAAGATATCAATTATAAAACCCTCTAAAGTAAACAATACAATTAAGTCTGTATTTGTAAAAGTTCAGGTCCAAGATGGCAACATAGGAGGCTCCTCCCATGACACACCAAATCTACAACTACACAAGGAGCTATAAACCCCACACCCATCATGAAGCCATACAGTGGGACTGACCACCTGAATCCCAGGTTCTCCCAGAAGAGTAAACGGTTTGGACCTCAAATCTAGTGCTCCAACTTTTAAGACTCCCACCTAAGGGATGGCCCCCCAAAACACCTGGCTCTGAAAGCCAAAAGGGCTTGCATCCATGAGACTCATAAGCAAACAAGCAATTAACAGGCTTGCAAAAATGGACCATGGTTATACCCATAGGACTCAGCAAAGAAGCAGGCAAAAAAGCCCATCTCCCAGTTATTCCCTGAAAGGAGCCTATTTTCATACTTTAAAAGCTGTTGCCTGAGGTTTAGGCTGTGATCCTTTCCAGAGATGGGGGAAGCTGATGGACACATCCTCTGCTTTCTCTATTGAGTCTGCTTCAAATTGCCAGTATCTCCTTGGAAGGAGCTTGTACACATGTCTAGTGCCCCAGGTTTTGAAGCTGCTGCCCCTGGGACAGACCCTTGGATTGTATGGCTCTGACAGACAACTCATGCATTCATGAGTCCAACAGAATGCAGCAAATAAACAAGCAGTTCTTAATGGGCACAGGAGCAATCCCTTGCAGCTATATACACAGGCCCAGTGCTGACGAAGCAAGCAAAAAGTCCATATCTAAGTTTTTCCCTGGAAGAGCCCTGACTACATACTTTTCCAACTGCTGCCTGAGAACCCAGTTTCCAATCATCCTGGATGGAGGGTCTTCCTCTTATGGATACTGACAGGTCTTACCTTAGCACATCTTCAGCTACTGAGAGCCACTAACAGCAAAGAATGCTGTTTGGACATCGCAAAGGTTTAAAAGACAACAAAAAGCTCAGGCCAGGCTGAATGATAAAATACATCTCCTGCATGAGACCACTCTACTAAGACTAGGGAAAATAGCTGTTTTAACTAATGCACAGAAACCAACACAGAGAGTCAAGAAAAATGAAGAAGCAAGAATGTGCTCCAAACAAAAGAATAAGCTAAAACTCCAGAAACATATCCTAATGAAACACCTGATAGAAAATACCTAAGAAACACCTAAAGACATAGGTGATTTACTTGACAATGAGTTCAAATAACCAACATAAAGAGGCTTACCAAAGTGAGGAGAATAATGAACATATTGATAATTTCAACAAAGAGACAAAAAATACCAAACAGAAATCACAAAGTAAAGAATACAAAAATTGAACTGAACAATTCAGTAGAGAAGCTTAACAGAAGACACAATCAAGTAGGAGGAAGGATCAGTGAACTCAAAAAGAAGGCAGTGGAATTCAACCCATCCGAGAAGCAAAAATAAAAAAGAATAAGAGAGTGAAGATAGCTTAAGGAACTAATGGGAACCACCAAGCAAACAAACATACAAATTACAGGGACCCTAAAGGAGAGGAGAGAAAAAGGCAGGCACAAAGCTTATTCAAATAAATGGAGGACTTTCCAGTCAAGAGAGAAGTTTAGGTTATACGGCTCGTCTCCTCACACAACCACATCAAAATTACAACTACACTATAGGAAAACCACCACTCAGCACTGTCAGAAATCAAGTTGAACAGAAGTATGACAACTATGAAATTAAAGAAACCACATCCATCCAGACTGGTAGGAGGGGCACAGATGTGGAACAGACTGGTCCCACAACCATGTGTGGTGGATGAAAATTTGGGAGGGATATTTCAGGTGTGAGGAGTCCGAGCCCCATGCCAGGAAACCTAACCCAGGGTTCCAATGCCAGGAAGATAAGTACCCATAACTTCTGGCTACAAAAATCAGCAGGGATTGCCCTGGCGGGTGTAGCTCAGTGGACTGAGCGTGGGCTGAGAACCAGGCATCGCAGGTTCAATTCCCAGTCAGGGCACATGCCTAGGTTGCAGGCCATGTCCCCCAGCAACCGCACATTGATGTTTGTCTCCCTCCCTCCCTCTCTCCCTCTCTCTTTCTCCCTCCCTTCCCTCTCTAAAAATAAATAAATAAATAAATCTTAAAACAATCAGTAGGGATTTAATCAGTGGAAAAAACTTCTGGAGTTCCAAGCAGTTCCTCTTAAAGAACCCACACATGGTTTAATCAGACTCACTCCTGCTAAGTTCCAGCACTGGGGTAGCAGCTTGAAAGGCACCAGTGGCATATGGGGAAGAACTGAAGTGTCTGGCATCAAGGCAAGAGGCAGTGGACACCTTTCTCCCAGAGGAAAGGCAAGCAGAAGCCAATGTTTCTTTTCTGAACCTTCTCAACACAGAGCCACACACCCAGCTGGCGGGTGCCATATCTGAGATTCCATCAACCTGGCTAACACTGTTTGCCCTGCTTTGGAGATCTCCTGAGCCTCCAGCCCACCCAACTTATGGGCCCAACCAAACTGTTAACCATCCATATGATGGCTGGTCTTGGCTCATGCTTCACAACTTCCTAAATCCTCTGAATCAAGCAACAGCAGGCCTCAGTGAGCCCCCAGCCCCTTTACCTCTTCCTAAGTGGCTCCAGGCCCAACAACAGCAGTAGCTAGTCTAGGTTCATAGCTTGGCTTCTCCTGGGAACCTCCAAGCCCAGCACAACTAGCAGCCATTTGCAGATTGTTTTGCAGCTTTTGCAGGGTGGCCCCAGGGAAAACACAGCTGGGGGACTGACCTACACCTGTACCATCAGGGAAACCTCAGAGCATGCGTGGCCAGTGAACATCTATGGACCACACTGGAATACTACCATCCTGCCCCTGCACAGTCGATCTTCATGGAGGGTGGAGATTGGTGTTCAGTGCTCATAGCCAGTCCTTGTGGCTGACTGGCCTGGGTAAATCCCTAGCACTGACCTGCCAACAGCAATCAAGGCTCAACCACAAGAGGAGGGTGTACTCAGCCCACACAAATGGCAACCCTCGAGTACCCAGCATGGGTGATAGGGGAGACTGTGCCAATGGACTCTACAGGACACCTCTACATTAGGCCACTCTACCAAGACAGGGAGTCACGGCAACTCTATCTAATACATAGAAACAAACACAGGGAGGCTGCCAAAATGAGACAAAGAAACATGGCCCAAATGAAAAACAAAAACAAACAAACAAACAAAAAAACAACGTATCAAAACTCCAGAAAAAGAACCAAATAATACCTAATAATACCAAATAATACCAGATAACCATTCTGTCAGATGCAAAGTTCAAAACACTGTTTATAAGGATGCTCAAGGAACTTAGTGAGGACCTCAACAGCATAAAAAGATCCAGTCAAAAACAAAGGACACATTAATTGAAATAAAGAACAACATACAGGGAAACAGCACTGGCTGGTGTAGCTCAGTGGATTGAGCACAGGCCTGCAAACCAAAGGGTTGCTGGTTTGATTCCCAAAGGGGCACATGCCTGGGTTGTGGGCTAGGTCCCAGTAGTGGGTGCATGAGAGGCAACCACACATTTGTTTCTCTCTCTCTCCTTCTTCCCTGCCCCCTCTCTAAATACACACACACACACACACACACACACACACGGAAACAATAGTAGAGTGAATGAAGCCAAGAATAAATCAATGATTGAAACATAAGGAAGCAAGAAACAAGCAATCAGAACAAGAAGAAAAAAGAATCCAAAAAAACATGGACAATGTAAGGAGCCTCTGGGACAACTTTAAGCATTCCAACACTTGCATGGTAGGTGAAAAGAAGGAGAAAAGAAAGAGTAAGAAATTGGAAATGTGTTTGAAAAAATGAAAAAGTTCACTATCCTGTCTGGTGTGGCTCAGTGGATTGAGCACCAGCCTGTGAACCAAAAGATCACTGGTTTGATTCCCAGTCCGGGCACATGACCAGGTTACAGGCCTGGTACCCAGTTGGGGACATGTGAAAGGCAACTGACTGAGAGAGGCAGCCAGTTGATAATCTCTCTCACACACTGATATTTCTCTCCCTCTCTTCCCCTCTCTCTAAAAGTAAATAAATGAAAAAGTCTTTAAAAATAAAAATAAATAAAACTTTGCATTAAAGAAAAATAAGAAAAGAAAACTTCCCTAATTTGATGAAGGAAATAGACATGCAATTCCAGGAAGCAGAGAGTTCCAAACAAGATGGATACAAACACACCTACTCCAAGGCACATCATAATTCCATTACCCAAGATTCAAGGTAAGGAGAGAATCTTAAAAGCAGTAAGAGAAAAGTAGTTAATTCCCTACAGGGGAGTTCCCATAAGACTGTCAGCTGTTTTCTCAAAAGAAACTTTGCAGGCTAGAAAAGACTGACAAGAAATATTCAAATTTACAAGAAGTGGGGACCTACAGTCAAGATTGTTCTACGCAGCAAAGATACCATTTAGAATTGAAGGGCACACAAAGAGTTTCCCAAACAAACAAACAAAAACCTAAAGAAGTTCATCTTCAGCAAACCATTATTATCTGGAATGTTAAAGGGACTTATGTAAGAAAAAGAAAATCAAAACTATGAATAATAAAATGGCAATAAATACACATCTATCAACAAACGAATCTAAAAAACAAACTAAGCAAACAAGAACAGAGGCGCAATCATGGATATGGAGAGTGTTTTGGGGGTTGCCAGACAGGAGGGTAGTGTGGAGGAATGGTGAAGAAGCAAGGAGATGAAGTACGAATTGGTAGTTACAGAATAGCCATGGGGATGTGAAGTATAGTGTATGAAATGGTGTAGCCAAAGAACTTACCTGCATGACCAAAGGACATGAAGAAAGCTGTGAAGATTTCCTGAGGGTGTGGGGGTGCTAGGTAGAGGAAGGCAAAGGAGGAAAAGTTGGGACAATTGTAACAGCATAATCAATAAAATATAATAAAAAAAAACAAAGAAATAATGGATGAAAACTTCCCTAATTTGAGGAAAGAAACAAACATCCAGATCGAGGAAGCCCATAAATTTTGAAATATAATGAATCCAAAGTGACCCACACTTAGACACATTATAATGTAATCCTCAAAAATTGAAGACAAGGAGAGAACCTAAAAGCCACAAGAGAAAAACGACTTGTAACATACAAGGGAAACCCACTTATACAATCAGAGAAACTTCACATGCAAGAAAGGAAGGCATGATATATTGAAAACCCTAAAAGAAAAAAAAAATCCAAGAAAGGAAACTATTCCCAGCAAAGTTGCCTTTCAAAACTGAAAAAGCAATAGTTTTCTATATAAACAAAAGCTAAAGAAATCCATCTCCCTAGAGATGGACTTACAGGAAATGTTAAAGTGACTTCACACTGAACTGAAAGTACACTATTTGTTAGCAAGAAAACACATGAAACTTTAAATCTCACTGATAAACATACAGTTAACTTTAATAATACTCTAATGTAATGGTAGTAGGTAAATGACGTATAATTCTAGTATGAAGGTTAAAAGTATTAAAATAACAGCTACAATAGTTTGTTAATGGACACGACTGACATAAAAATTGTAAAATTGAGTCCCTGACTGTTGTGTCTCAGTGAATTGAACATCATAACACAAACCAAAAGGTCGCTGGTTCAATGACCACTCAGGGTTTATGCCTGGGTTGCAGGCCAGGTCCCCTGTGGGGGGCATGTAAGAGGCAACTGATCAATGTTTCTCTTACATGTCAATGTTTCTCTCCCTCTAGTTCTTTCTACCTTCCCCTCTCTCTAAAGATAAATAAAATCTTAAAAAGAAAAAGGCTTTGTGCTATGGCTGAGCTAGCTATCACTAACACATAACATGCATAGTTTGGCCACTGTGGGCCTCTTACCCTGGGTAAAGCTTACTTCCTTCCATCAAAATGCTCCTTCCTCCAGGGGAGAAAGAGTGGGAATTCTACAGAAATCAGACAAAATCTTCCCTTTTGTCCTCATACAACTTAAATCCTACTCCTTCTTAAACCTCAAGGCTACTGCAACCATCCACAAACTCTCAACTTTCCATCCAGAAAAGGAAAATTGAGGAGGCTAGAGTAAAATGTAAAGCTTTAATATGTGTTTGTAGTTAAGTTCTTATCAGCTTAACACAGACTTGTAAGATACTGTGGGTAAGCTTCATGGTATCCACAAAAGGAAAACCTACAGTAAATACAAAAATGAGAGAGAGAGAGAGAGAAAGAGAGAGGGAGAGAAAGGAATCTAAGCATACCTCTGCAGAAAATCATCAAATCACAAGAAAAGAGCAAAAGAAGAAAGGAACAAAAAAACTAACAACAGCTGGAAAACAATTAACAAAATGTAAGTACTGGGTCCATACCCATCAATAACTACTTTAAATAAAGATAGACTAAATTCTCCAATCAATGAGAGAGAAAGAATGGATTTAAAAAATAAGACTCGACTATATACTGCCTAGAGAAACTTCAGTCTTAAGGACACACAAAGACTTAAAGTGAAGAGATATAAAAATACCTTCCATGTAAATGGAAACCAAAAGAAACTGGTATACTTTTTCTTTTACCAGGAAAAAAAAACAAGACGATGAATGCCATTATAAAATGATAAACGTGTAAATCTAATGAGAGGATTTAACATTTGTAAATATTTAGGTACCTAAAAAACATAGGGGCACCTAAATATATAAAGTAAATATTAACAAACCTGAAGGGACAAATAGACAGCAATATAATAATGGCAGGGTACTTCAATATCCCACTTTCACTGATGGATAAATCATGAAGACAGAAAATCAATAAGGAAACACTGGGATTGAACTACACATTTGATCAAATGGACTTAACAGACGTTTACAGAACACTTCATCCAACACAGGAATATACACATTCTTTTCAAGCACACAATGGAACATTCTCTAGGATAAATCATATGTTAGGTCAAAAAAGACTTAATATATTTTTTAAAAACTAAACTCATATCAAACATCTTCCAACCACAATGGTATAAAGTTAGAAATCAATTTTAAGAAGAAAACTGGAAAACTATAGTCATGTGAAGGTTAAACAAACCACAGAACAACTAATAGGTGAAAGAAGAATTCAAAAGCTATCATTTAGATTGGAAGGGCAGATAAAATGCTTTCAAGATAAGGTAAAGGTAAAGGTAAAGGAGTTCATCATCACCAAGCCATCATTATATGAAATGTTAAAGGGACTGTCTTCCCCCATTCCCCCTAAAAGAAAACTAAAAAAATTTAAAAAACAGACTGCTATTCATTAAAAAATAATTTTTTAAATGAACAGGTAAACTACAGAATGGGAGAAAATACTTGCAAATCATATATCTGATATGGGATTAGTTACCAAAATATAAAAAAACTTATACAACTCAATAGCAAAAAAATCTCATTTAAAAACAGGTAGAGGAACTAAGTAGATATGCATTTTTCCAAAGACACACAAATGGCCAACAGATACATAAAATGGTTCTCTGGGAAATGTGGACCAAAACTATTCTGGGATAGGCAACCCTGGGCTGGGGGGTGGGAGTGTGAACAAATGGGTGGCCTGAGTGCCACATGTGGAGCCAGGTGGGCTGTGGGAGAAGTGAGCAGGGGCAGATGACTGGAGGAGAGGTGCTTAGAACAAGATGCCACTTCAACTTAAGAAAGATTGCTTTGGAGAGAGCAAATGTAATTTATAAGTGTAATGTTGGAAAAGTACTAATGAAGCTTAAAAAACCTACAATAACAGCTACAATTTGGTCCTCGGGAAAAATTATTTGCACTGGAGCAACTAGTGAAAAAGCAGCTAAATCTGGTGCCATTTGTTTAGCATGTAGTTTGCAAAAGCTAGGATTTCAGGAAATATTTAGACATTTTTAAGTTCTGAAGCAATATCTCATTATGGTATAATTTATATTTTTCTGATTAGTGATGTTGAGCATCTTTTCATATGTCTATTGGCCATCTGTACATACGCTTTGGATAAATGTCTATTCAGGTCCTTTGCCCATTTTTTAACTGGGTTGTTTGTTTTTTTGGTGTTGGGTTTTATAAGTTCTTCATAAATTTTGGATATTAACCTTATCAGATTTAGAAGTGAGTATGTTCTCCCATGCTGTAGGTTGTCTTTTTATTTTGTTGATGCTTTTCTTTGCTGTGCAACACCTTTTTAGTTTGATAGAGCCCCATTTGTTTGTTTTTTCTTTTGTCCCTTGCCTAGGGAGAGATACCCAATAAAATATTACTACAAGTAATGTCCAAGATTTTGCTATGTTTCCTTCAGCAATTTTTACCGTTTCAAATATAACATTTAAGTCTTTGCTCTGTTTTGAATTTATTCTTGTGTGTAGTATAAGAATGTGATCTAGTTTCATTTCACATGTATCTGTCCAATATTCCCAACAACATTTATTCAATAAACTGTCTTTAGCCTATTGTATGTGCTTGTTTCCCCTGTTGATTATTAATTGACTATAAAGGTGTAGGTTTATTTCTGGGACCTCTATTCTCTTCCATTGATCTATTTGTTTTTATGCTAGTACCATGCTGTTTTGATTACTATGTTTTTATAGTATAGTTTGATATTAGGTAGCATGATTCCTCCAACTTTGTTATTCTTTCTCAGGATTGCTGTTGCTATGTGGGGCCTTTTGTGGTTCCATATAAGTTTTTGAAGTATTTTTGCTAGTTTTGTGAAATACATCATTGGAACCTTGACAGGAACTGCATTGAATCTATAGATTGCTTTGGGTAGAATGGACATTTTAATGATGTTAATTCTTCCTATCCATGAACATGGTATGTGCTTCCATTTATTTGTATCTTCTTCAATTTCTTCTTTCAGTGTCTTGAAATTTTCTGACTACAGGCCTTTTACATCCTTGGTTAGGTTTATTCCTAGGTATTTTATTCTTTTTGTAGCAACTGTAAATGGGATTGTTTTCTTAATTTCCCTTTCTGTTAGTTTGTTATTGGCATATAAAAATGCAACTGATTTCTGGATATTAATTTTGTATCCTGCTACTTTGCTAATTCATTGATCAGTTCTAGTAGTTTGTTGGTGGAATCTTTGGGGTTCTCTGTATTCAGTATGTCATCTGCAAATAAAGGCTGTTTTACTTCTTTCCAGTTCGAATATCTTTTATGTTTTCTTGTCTGATTGCTGTGGATAGAACTTCCAGTATATGTAGAATAAGAAGTGAAAGCAGACATCCCTGTCTCGTTCCCAACTAATGGAAATGCCTGTAGTTTTTACCCTTTGAGTATAATGATAGCAGTGAGTTTGTCATATATGGCCTTTATTATGTTTAGGTATGTTTCCTCTATTCCCACTTTGCTGAGAGTTTTTATCATAAGTGGGTGCTGGATTTTACCAAATGCTTTTTCTGCACCTGTTGATACGATCTCGTGGTTTTTATCGTTCATTTTGTTTATGCAGTCTATCACATTTATTGACTTCCAAATGTTGTACCAACCCTTCATTCCAGGAATAAATTCCACTTGATCATGGTGTATGATCTTTTGATGCATTGCTGCATTCAGTTTGCTAATATTTTGTTGCTGATTTTAGCATCTAAATTCGTGAAGGATACTGGTCTATTATTTCCCTTTTTTGTAGTGTCTTTATCTGGTTTTGGTATTAGGATAATGCTGGCCTCATGTAATGAGGTGGAAGCCTTCTCTCCTCTTAAATTTTCTGAAATAGTTTGAGAAGCAAAGGTGCTAGTTTTTCTTGGAATGTTTGGTAAAACTCATCTGTGAAGCCATCAGGTCCACGGCTTTTTTTTTTTGGTTGGGAGTTTTTTGATTACTGCTTCAATTTCACTAGCTATAATCTGCCCATTCAGACTCTCTGATTGTTCTTGATTTAGCTTTGGACGATTGTATGTTTCTAAGATTTTATCTCTTGTTCCAGGCTGTCCATTTTGTTGGCATATAGTTTTGATAATACTTCCTTACAGCCCTTTGTTTTTCTTTGGTGTCTGTTGTTATTTCTCATCTTCCATTTGTGACTGTATTCATTTGTGTCCTCTCTCTTTTTTTCTTGATGAGTCTGGTTAAAGGTTTGTTAATCTTGTTAGCTTTTCAAAGAACCAGCTCTTGGATTCATTGATCTTTTATGTCATTTTTTCAGACTCTATCTCATTTATTTTTGCTCTGATCTTCCTTCATTCTACTCACTTTGCATTTTGTTTGTTGTTCTTTTTCAAGTTCCTTTAAGGGTACATTTAGATTGCTTATTTGATCTTTTTGTTTATGTTTATGTTTTTTGTTTTGTTTTTATTGCTTGTTTTTATTTATTTGTTTGTTTTTATTTATTGCTATAGTCCTATAATGCTATGAAATTCCCTCTTACTATTGCTTTACCTGTGTCACACAGATTTTGGATTGTGCTGTCCTCATTTTCAATTGTTTCAAGGTATATTTTGATTTCTTTCTTCATCTCTTTGTTAACCCATTCATTGTGTAATAACATGTTCCATGTCTTTGGATGTTTTTCAGTGTTCTTGTGACTTATTTTTAGTTTCATAGCATTGTAGTCAGGGAAGATGCTTCATATAATTTCAATCTTCTTAAATTTACTGAGACTTGTTTTGTGTCCTAACATGTGGTCTATTCTAGAAAATGTTCCAAGTGCACTTGAAGTGTATGTACATTCTGCTGCTTTGGAATGAAATGCTCTGAAGACATCAATTAAATCCATTTAATCTAATTTAAGGCTGTTGTCTCCTTGCTAATTTTCTGTTTGGGAGATCTATTCATTGAAGTCAATGGGGTATGACTGTATTTCTGTCAATCTCTCCATTTATGTCCATCAAGATTTGCTTCACATATTTAGGTGCTCCTATGTTGGATGCATAACTGTTTAGTAGGGTTATATCTTCTTATTGGATTGTCCCCTTTATCATTATGTAGTTTAAAGTCTATTTTGTCTCATACAAGTACTGCTACCATAGTTTTTTTCTTTTCCACTTGCATGAAATATCTTTTTCCATCACTTTACTTTTAGTTTGTATCTTTCAATCTGAGATGGGTCTCCTGGAGGCAGCATATATATATATATGGGGTCTGGTTTTCTGCCATATATTTACCATATATGTTTTGGTTGGAGCATTTAAGCCATTTATTAAGGTGATTATTGATAGGTACATATTTAGTACCACTTCGTTGTTCCATTTTGTTGTTAGGCTTTCTCCCCTCCCCTGCTTCCCCTTCCTCATCCCCCTTCTTCTTAAAGCAGGTTCGTTACCGTACTGGTTTGGTGTTAACAAACTTGTCTGGGAAGTCCCTTACGATTTTTTTTTTTAAGATTTTACTTATAGAGAGAGAAAGAGAGGGAGAGAAACACCAGTGTGTGGTTGCCTCTCATGTGCTCCCCACTGGGGACCTGGCCTGCAACTCAGGAATGTGCCCTGACTAGGAATCGAACCAGCGACCCTTTGCTTCACAGTCCAGCACTCAACCTACTGAGCCACACCAGCCAGGGTCATTTCCTTCAATTTTAAATGATAGACTTGCTGGGTAAAGTAGCTTTGGTTGTAGGCCCTTACTTTATTACCTTGAATATTTCATGTCACTTTCTTCTGGCCTGAAATGTTTCCTTTAAGAAATCAGAGAGTTTAATTTGTGTTCCCTTGTATGTAACTATCTGCTTTTCTCTTGTAGCTTCTAGGATTCTCTCCTTTTCTTTATGGCTTGTCATTTTTCTGTATTTTGTCATGTATAATGTGTAATTTTTTCACCCAAATTTTTGAGGGAAAAATAAGGATTCACATTATACATGGGCATAATAATAATCTCATGTATAATGCACACAAAATGTGGGTGTGCATTATACACATCAAAATACAGTAATTATGATGCATCTCAGTGTAGTCCTCTTTGGGTCCAACTTGTTTAGGATTCTCTGAGCTTCCTGGACTTGTGTTTCTCTTTCCTTTACCAGATTAGGGAAGCTTTCGGTCATTATTCCTTCAAATAGGTTTCTGATCCCTTTCTCACTCTTATCCTTCTGGTAGTCCCATGATACAGATGTTGTTATACTTCGTGTTGTCCAAAATGTTTCTTAAGATGTCATTTTTTTAATTCTTTCTTCTTTTTGCTGCTCTGCCTGTGTTTTTTCATGCCTTGCCTTCCAAATCACTGATTCAACATTTAACCTACTGTTTATTCCTTCCAGTGTATTATTTATTCCAGCTATTGCATTCTTTATTTCTGAGTGGTCTTTTTTTTTTTTTATGGTTTCTATGTCTTTTTTTCATGCTATTGAGTATCCTTATAATCATTACTCTAAACTCTCTATCTGATAAAATTCTTACCTCAATTTCATCTAGTTCTTCTGGAGAATTCTCTTGTTCTTTCATTTGGGGTGTTTCTTTGCCTTCACATTTTGGCTACTTTGTGTCTTCCACCATAGTTGTTAAACTAATCAGTGATGTAGCCTCAGGCTGTAATCAGCAGCCTGGCATAAACTCCACAGGGTAGGGCAGAGTAATTCCTGCAGGTTGGGTACTGCTTCCCCTCAGGCTGATGCCACTTCAAAGGGGAATGCTCTGCCTGAGAAAGATGGCTTCTGCAGTGTGGGGAATGACTCAGTACAGAGATCCTGGCCACTGTTCCTTCAGCTCTCTCCCCAAAGCCACTAACCCCAGACTCCTCAAGTGTCTCTAGTCCACTCTGCACTCTCTCTGCCTGGGACCAGGGTAAGTGACTGTGAACAAAATTTCTTGGCCTTTTAAGAGGCTCTCTGTATCTCCAGCAGTCTCTCCTTGGCAAATAGAACTCTGCTGTTTTTCACAAGTGGATGTTATCTGGGTTCCTTTCTGGCTCTGATGCTATAGGCTGGGGAGCCCAGATTGGGGTTTAGACCCCACAGTTCTCATGGGGAACCCGCTGGCCACTCAAATATCCCTCCAGAACTCCAGGTGCCATCCATGGAAGCCCAGCCAACCCTCTCCCACCACCGCTGCACTCTTTACCAATCTCTTTGTGGTTAAGTGGTTTCTTCCAACTCTCTGTGGTTATAAGTCTTCAGTCTAGCTCAGGGGTGTCAAACTCATTTCCACATCAGCCTCGAGGTTGCCTTCAAAGAACTGAACATGATTTTAAGACTGTGTAAATGTAACTACTCTTTAACTAGGGGAAAGGAGCTCAGCACTGCCACTGGGTAGAAACAAGGTGCTGGGCCAAATAAAACAAGGTGGAGGGCCAGATTTGGCCCGCGTGCCTTGTGTTTGCCACCTGTGCTCTAGCTAATGTTCAGCTGGTTACTCAGGATTCTTCTACAATTTAGTTGCAATTCCAGATTGGTCCTGGGAGGAGGTTAATGTAGCTTCCACTTATTCCTCCATCATCTTGGATCCCCCAAGTAATCCTCTTTTTTAGATCCCTGGGCAGCATCGCCACCCTGAAGAGAACACGTAATCTTGATTGCTAACTATCCTGTAATGCAATCATAGAATTTTCCCTGTTGCTTTCTCCCACATTCAGGTAATATTCCTTAATTTCCCTCCTTAATTCCAAATGTATAAAAAAAAACTGCAAAGTGTCACTCAGAGAAGCATTTATCTCAGTCTGTTGAGATTTTGCTTTCAGGCATGTCCTCTGGCTCAAATGAATCTTATAAAAATTTTCTACAGGTTTCGATATTCTTACATTGACATATGCTTTATATACTTTTATATGTTTACTTACTTTAATAAGTAATGCTTCATTTGTAGCTTCAATTACTTCATTCCTGTCTTGGACTTGTTGATGCAAACTGCTTACAGTATCCTGAGCTTCTTCTAATTCTAATTTTGCCTTCTCTAACTGTTCATTTAGTTGCTGAACAGATGTCTTCTGAGAGTCAGCAGAAATCTTCCACTTTGCATGATTCTCTTGATGTGAGATCATCTATACAGTCCCAAAATTAAAAAGAAAAAGAAAATAGAGTGGCATTGGTCTGAACAACATTCTACTACTTTTAAACTGTATTTAAATAAAAGTAAATTGTTTTTAAATACAAACATCTGATTTCTCAACAAATAACATAGTAGAGGGAAAAAAGGGGAGAAGAAACTTATAGTCTTAAATTTACTTAAGAACAGTTAACCAGCCCTGGCTGGTGTGGCTCAGTGGGTTGAATGATGGCCTGTGGACCAAAAAATTGCTGGTTCGATTCCTGGTCAGGGAGCGTGCCTGGGTTGTGGGCCAGGTCCCCAGCTGTGGGCATTCAAGAGGCAACTGATTCATGTTTCTCTCGCATATTGATGCTCCTCTCCTTCCTCTCCCTCCTGTCCCCTATCTCTAAAAATAAATAAACAACAAATCTTAAAAAGAACAATTAACTAAATTCAACGGACCATTTCTGCATCCTCATCGGAACAAATCAAGTATAAAGATATTTTTGTGACAACTGGGGAAATTTGAACTATGACTGGATAGTTGAGGATATTAAAGAATTACTGCCAATTTTTAGGTGTGATAATAATATTGTGGTTATATTTTTTTAAATATTTTATTTATTTATTTTTAGAGAGGGAAGGGAGGGAGGGAGAGAGAGAGAGAGAGAGAGACACCAATGTGCGGTTGCTGGGGGCCATGGCCTGCAACCCAGGCATGTGCCCTGACTGGGAATCAAACCTGCGATGCTTTGGTTCGCAGTCCGCGCTCAATCCACTGAGCTACGCCAGCCAGGGCTGTGGTTATATTTTTAAAAAATCCTTATCTTTTATTCATTAGATTCCACATATAAAGGAGGTCAGACGGTATTTGTCTTTCTCGGACTGGCTTATTTTACTTAGCATAATAATCTCCAGGTCCATCCATGCTGCCGCAAAAGTTAACATTTCCTTCTTTTTTAAAGGCCCAGTAGTATTCCATGGTGTAAATATACCACATCTTTTCTATCCACTCATTTCCTGATGGCACTTGTAGGGATACATGTATTCTTTCAAATTAATGTTTCAGGTTTCTTTGGATATATCGCAAGAAGTGGGATCGTTGGGTCAAAAGGCAGTTCAATTTTTATTTTTTTAAGAAAAATCCATACTGTTTTTCACAGTGGCTACACCCGCTTGCATTCCAACCAACAGTGCCCAAGGATTTCCTTTTTTTCATACCCTTGCCAGAACTTGTTTTATTGGTCTATTGATGATAGCCACTCTGACAGGTGTGAAATGATATCTCATTGTAATAACTCTTATCTTTTAAAGACAGTTACTGAAATGTTTACTGACACAACAATGATATCAGGGATTTGCTTTGAAATAATAAGCGATATGTGGAGGGGAGAAGGGAAGTGAGTGAGGTTAAAAGTATAGGGACCACCACACTTCCCAGTTTGCCTATGACAATATGGGTTTTATGCCTTAATATCCTCATTAGTTAGTAACAGCATCCCATTTCATTCTCAAATGTATCCCCTTTTAAAGAAATGGTCAATATACTTATCCAAAAGAAGACAGAATTTATTTATAAAAAAATGTGTATAATTCTTACATGTTTAAACTTCAGTCACCTTCCAAGTACTCTCAATCTGATGCAATACACCAATCAAGACATTTTTTTCCAGTGCTCAAAACAGTTTTTGAACTTGTCAATTTTGATGCCTTTTAGTGCTACTTGTTTTTTGTTTCACCTGTTTCACACTGGCAAAACATTTCCCCCTGAGGACTTTTTTCACCCAGGGAAACAAAAAATAGTTGCTTGGGGCAAGACTGGGTGAATACGGAGGGTGGGGCATGGGGTTCATGCTGTTTTTGGTCAAAAACTGCTGAACACTCAGTGTGGTGTGGGCAAGTGTGCTCATAAACCCATCATGAAATGGGCAAATGAACTCAAAGAATCTTCAAAAAAACACTCACAGAAACCAAACACAGCCTCTCACCACAGTGCCCACCGGTACACTGATCCGATGGTTCCTAGAACACTCACCTGTACTATAAGGAGCACACCCTCCAGAAGCTAATTCCGTATTTTTTGGGTTTCCGCTTGTAGATGAAATCGAATTTGGGACAAGAGTTGTTCATTATTTAAGTTGAATAATAAAGATGGGAGAATTTACATTATTCTCTCTACTTTTGAATATGTTTAGAATTTTCCACAATAAAAAGTTTTTAAAAATCTTTTTCATAAAAAAAAAATCAGTTTTGCAATTATTAAGTGACTTTTCTGACAATTCTAAAACCTGTATTTTAAAAAATACTTTTTTTAAAAAGATTTTATTTATTTATTTTTAGAGAGGTAAGGGAGAGAGGGGGAGAGAGAGAGAGAGAGAAACATCAATGTGCGGTTGCTGGGGGCTGCGGCCTGCAACCCAGGCATGTGCCCTGACTGGGAATTGAACCTGCGATGCTTTGGTTCTCAGCCCGCGATCAATCCACTGAGCTACGCCAGCCAGGGCCCTAAAAAATACTTTTTAAGTTTATTGATCCTTTTTTCTATTATTTTAATGACATATTCTCTCATTTTTATATTCAAACAATATACACACTTCAAGTACCAAGGAGAAAAATATTGCATTTTTTTTTTTTTAGCATTCAGGTATTTATGAAACAAAAATTCGAAATTTGTGCTGCCTGTCACTATCAGAACCAGTAAGTAGAGACAACGACTGAGTCTTTATGGGTGCTTTATTCCGGTATCAGTGATCTGAGAAGACAGCAAGTTATATACACTGAAATTTGTCTTAAGCCAACCTTTTTTATAGCTATAAAAAGTGGTCAGACCTGGCAAAGTTGAATATCCTACACCATCTGTCAAAGAGGCCTGTCCAAAGAAAAAAAATTCCAGGAGTTTCTTAAATAAAGATCAAGCATTATTATTCCTATAATAGAAAAGACATCTTTAGGTGTCTTCCTTAAGAACTTTAGAATATGCCCTATATGAATCTATAGACTCTTTGTGTTATCACTGACTTTAAAGGAACACCTTGTTGCAGAAGCAGGAACTGGTTCTAGGAGTTTTACTGTCAAGCCATAGAAAAATGCTCACAGTAGCCCTTGAGCCATTTAATATATTCTTTACTGATAATTCTGGTCTTTCCAAAAGATCCAATGCACTCTATATAAAAACTATGTTTCTCTAGGGAGAGTGTCTTTCTTTAAGGATCATTGAAAAAGTGTTTAAAGTCTTGGAGAGTCTCTAAATGTGAGGTGATCCAATCTAATTGCAAATGCAAGGTATTGGGTCCAAAGAGATCACTGTACAGCTGGAAGACTGTTCCTTAAATGCTGCACCCCAGATCTCACTTCTTATACTGTGATACAAGTGCTGGGTTCTTTGAGAGGAAAGCTGTTTTTATTTTATTTTACTTACTTACTTATTTATTTATTTATTCACTTATTTTTAGGCAGAGGGGAAGGGAGAGCTCGAGAGAAACAGCAATGTATGGTTGTCTCTTGTGTGCTCCCCACTGGGGACCCGGCCTGCAACCCAGGCATGTGCCCTGACTGGGAATCGAACTGGTAACCCTTCCGTTCACAGACCGGCACTCAATCTACTGAGCCTCACCAGCCAGGGCAAGAGCTGTTTTTAGTATCTGAATTTCTTAGATTTAGCTTGCAAATGTGTTTTGTCTGGCAGACACCATGTTTTCAAATAGATCTGAATCTAAATGAATATAAGCAAGGCATGGTGACCACATGCCCAACCAATCCTTCAAAAGATGTTACCAAACTCCCTTGAAAGGTATTTTATATAAAGGTATTTACAAGCCTTGCCACATAGAAAAATGCTTTATTAGAACTTAATAAGTAGTTTACTTAGATCTTATACATAAATTTTAAACATTTTTTAAAAGGTATTTATTTATTTTTAGACAGAGGGGCAGGGAGGGAGAAAGAGAGACAGAGAAACATCAATGTGCGGTTGTCTCTTGGGTGCCCCAAGCTGTGGACCTGGACCACAAACCAGGCATGTGCCCTGACTGGGAACTAAACCAGCCATCTTTTGGTTTGCAAGCTGGCACTCAATCCACTGAGCCACACCAGCCAGGACTGATCTTATACATAAATTTTATATAGCATCTTCAGATGTAGTTTTTATAAATATAAGAAATATTATTCTACTTGATAAATACTGCCCATTTCTATAAAGGCTCACACAGACTAATAGATAAAAAGCAGAGTATCAGGTTCTGGTATTGCCTCTCTAAGTTAATATCAGAACAAATGCTGGAAATTACAAAGCATTATAGATTCACATCACACATCACACAAAAATGCTTATACTGGATTTTAAATACTCCAGTTAGTTCTGGCAAGTACTATTTTATTGTCAATAAAGATGATGATGATGATGATGATGATAAACCACACTTTGGTGTAAGAACTTTAATTATATTAATTCATTTAATCCTCTATGAGATAGGTATCATTATTTTTATTTATTTTTTAATTTTATTTTAATCATTGTTCAAGAGGTATCATTATTATATCCATTTTAGACAGAGATGTTAATTGCCCCAAGTGACATAAGAGTTGACTGATGAGCTGAGATTTGTAACCAAGCTGCCTGGGCTCAAGAATTCAAGCCCTTAACCCCATAGTATATAGTTCACTGGATGTGAAGTAAAAGTTAGATATGTAGGATATGAGAAATAAAAACTACATTGTTATTCTATTATGAACACTTAAGAGCCAGATTTATACTCAACCCATTTCAGCAGGGAGTAATGGTAGAAACTAAAATTTTCTTTACCTCCAGATGATAAGCTTCTTTGAGAGATTCTACTTCTGCTGACAATTTCTTGATTTCTGCTTGCATTCTTGCTTCTAAATGAGCTTCACGTACTTGAGAAGCCCCCAATTCTTCAACTAAATGGTTTCCATGAGCTTCCTTAAAAATGACATATTAAGTAAAGACTATATAATTTATTTATTTGGTTACTACAGCTAAGTCAATCTACTGTATTTACGAAAGTACTTTAATCTCTATTAATAAAGATTCATATACTAAATTAATTTTTTAAAGGTACACTTTAAAATCTAGACATTTAAGAAACTACTAATAGGAATATATTGGTTTATTGTTACTATAAGTTCATTGATCAATGCTTTCTGTAAAACAAACTAATAACCACAGTATGCTGAACTTTGGCAGATAATAGTCTATTTTTAGGTATGCCCACACAATTTTGTTTACCAGAAATGCCATTTGTTTATCAAGAGTCAATTGTGTATTTATCCAAACCTATTTATGCTAATTGTGCTTATAACTGTAAAAATGTCATTTTATTATACATTATGAACAATGATGAAATACGCAAGCAAAAGGAAAGTTTATATGCAAACTAAGTTATATGCTTTGAAAGTACCCAATAAATAAATCACAAACTTCTACTACTCATAATGAAGCAGTCAAGACAGTTGTAATATATGATAGGAAACCTCAAAAATATGAGAGATACTGGTTTTCAAATGTTTTGTAATTCTTCCACTATGATTTTTTGACATTATTTTCTTTTAATTTTTCAATTAGCGTTGACATTCAATCTTATTTTACTTAGTTTCAGATATATAGCACATAGTAGTTAGATATTTACATAATTTACGAAGTGATCCCTCCAATAATTCTAATACCCACCTAGCACTATACATAATTATTACAATATTATTGACTATATTACCTATGCTTTACTTTATATTCCTGTGACTATTCTGTAACTACCAATTTGTACTTCTTAATCCCTTCACTTTTTCACCCAGCCCTCCAACACCCTTCCCATCTGGCAACTATCAGATTGTTCTCTGTATCTATGTGTCTGTTTTTGTTTTGTTTGTTCACTTATTTTGTTCTTTAGATTCCATATATAAATGAAATTATATGGTATTTGTCTTTCTCTGTCTCTTCTTCAACTTTAAAGAAAACAAAATTGAAAACTATAGATGATGGAATATGAGTACGGTTTGTTCAAGAAAGACCAGGCAGAATTTTAATCTAAATAGCCCTACCCATACACAAAGAACCAAGATTTGGTCCCACATTAAAAGATTAACATACAAATTTATATTTAGAATTTTGGGGTTAAAATATAGTATTTTAAATAGTCATTTTCAATAATATCCATATTAACTCATTTTTTGATTAATTGAGCTTATCAGATAAATCAACTCCACTATATTTAGATATCATTGATACAGACAGAAATGAGATAGAAGTGGATAGTGTCCCTTCTCTTGGTAGACTCCCAAATGCCTTATTAATTTAATAAAAATTCCCTAAATATTCTTTATTAGACTAACCACCCAGAATGTAAATTATAAAACATTGTTAGGCTAATCAAAATTAAACATAAAAATACTTTAACTCCACTCCTCTACTGAATTAGTAACCATAATAGAAAGCATACACAAAACACCCCCCAAAAACTTTTCTAGAACACCAATAAATATATTTTTCTCAAAGTCTGAGCAATCAATCCAAGTGTACCAATTTCAATATTTTTAAGCCAAGTTATTTACCTTCTACCAAATATTGTGCAAATAAAATATATAAATGTATTTATTTATTTATTTTATTTATTTATATTGTTGTTCAAGTACATTGTTTCCATTTCCCCTCCACCACTCTCTCCTGTCCCACTCACCCTTAAAATTTATATTAGTGTTCTTGATTTTTTTTTAAATTTTTTTAAATATTTTATTTATTTATTTTTAGAGAGGGAAGGTAGAGGGGGAGAGAGAGAGAGAGAGAAACATCAATGTGCAGTTGCTGGGGGACATGGCCTGCAACCTAGGCATGTGCCCTGACTGGGAATCGAACCTGCGATGCCTGGTTCGCAGCCCGCGCTCAATCCACTGAGCTATGCCAGCCAGGGCAGTGTTCTTGATTTTTAAAAACACTATACCTCCCCAAGTGTTCTGGACTACACATTTCATAACAGTCATAAATTTAATTCACCAGTTTTCACTTATATGAATACTTACAAATGTAAAAAATCTCACTGAAAAAAAGATTTATGAGCTTTATTTTTTCCTTCAAAGTGATAGCTTAAACTCACCTAAAAAGTCTAGAAGTGCTTTGTCACTCAATTTATTAAAAAGTAATTATATTGGCCAAAACTCAGTTCTGAGGAGCTTCCTAGCTACATTACAAAGCTATGCTAAATATAACATATCTTATTTTCTCTTTATATAATATAAAATTTATCACTTTGACCATTTTTTAAGTGTACACTTTAGTAGCATTAAGTACATTCACAACGTTGTGCAACACTGACTTTTATAAAAACTATATTCTACAGTTCAAAAAATGGTAAAACTTTTAGGATTTTCAGTAAGGTAAAATTATTTAAAATAGGGACTACCTTCTCTTTAAAGAGTTGCTTTATTTCCTCCAGCTCACTTGAAAGCCTTTCTATTTCTCTCTGTGCTTGGATTTGCTGACGATGAGCCTCCACCAGTTCTGTATGAGAGCTCTGCGTTTGCTCCCGGGTTAGCCTCAATTCTTGCTCCAAATCTATGGCCCCCTTATATTGAGTTGCAATGTATTGTTCCTGCTCTTTGATAACCTGAAATACACAAGGTATCTGTAAGTTTGGAAATGAAATGATACAAACAACCAATATCTTATTTTGATTGTTTTAATAAGTGGCTTCACCCCTCCCAACTAAATCTCTATAAAATTTAATAGACAATAAATATTATACACTGTGAAACTGATATTCATAAAATGTTTTTTTTACTTTTTAAATGACAAGAAAATAAATGTACTGTAATAAATCTGGGATTCGCTGGTATATTTTGCATGACTTTAATATGCAAGCTGTATAATCCTTTATTATTATGACAGAACACACAATAATATAAAGAGAAAAAAGAAGTTAATAGTTGATTATTCATGTCAAATACAGAAAATATATTAGCAAGAATAATCAAAACTCATTGTTAATTCACACAGCTGGGTTAAGATTATGACTTTATTCCCTGTGAGGTAAAATGTGTCACCAAGACTGCTATTCTTTCTGAAATGCTTTTATTTTACTCAGTTAAGTCCCTAGTATTGTTTTAATCAGTGAAAAGTAAGTTAGTTCTAAATTAGCTTGATATAGTGGGAGGTAATGACATTTGATTTTAGGGCTGATAAGAAGGAAAGAAACCTGTACAAATCACTAGGACCCTGATGTCTAGAATGGGGGGCCCAGGGTCCAACTCTGTTGTATGTCAACATAAATCCCTTGTTAGGGAACACTAAATGACTGAGCCAGTAATAATATCTTTCTCCAATGGAGCCCAAACTTGTTCTCAGAGACCCTGCTTAATTTAGTATATAATTCAACTAATATTTATTCATGCTTACTATGGGATATGTACCATTCCAAGTGTTGATACAAGAGTGAACATAGGAGACAAAGTGGCCCCCCCTTATGGATTTTATAGTCTACTGGAAGAGACAGATAATCAGTTAGTCAAATACAATAAAAAGCAATATACAGGGTCCAGCACATATAATGCTCCTTTTTTATTACATGAAAATCTTTTATTATAAAACCATAAGCATATAATTCTGTAACATAACAATACCACACTAAAGCACACCATAAGACATTTTAGGTGAAATGTTCAAATTGCTGTCCACCTCTCATGCCAGACATTCATGTACCCTGCTAACGCTCTCAGCGGCGTTCCTTCTGCTGGACCCTGGATAGAGTTTCAAAGTTGAGTACAGTGTTTAAAAACAAGAGGAAGTACATCCACAAGAGCTCTTAGAAGCAATTTCAGTTTTGTTTTGTTTTCAAGATCCATTTATTTATTTCTAAAAAGAGAGGAAGTGAGGGAGAAGGAGAGGGAAAGGAACATCGACTGGCTGCTTCTTGCAGGCCCCCAACCTGGGACCTGGCCCACAACCAAGGAATGTGCCCTGAACAGCGATCAAACTGGGGACCTTTCAGTTCATGAGACAACACCCAATTCCTAAGCTACACCAGTCAGGGCAGGAATTTCAGTTTTTTAAAAGCAAGTGGGTAAATGGGTTCACAATATACATGCAAACTGATAATAATTCATCTGGCAACTCACTAGAATGTCATAATAAAATATTTAATAAGATCAAAGAAACTAATAAGCATCAGGCCCAAACAATTAGCCTAAAAATATTTATGACACAGTTTCTGTATACTAAAACCAAGCAATTTAAAATATAAAAATTTATATTGCTCTTCAGATCACATACTACATGTTCCTTAGGAGGAAAATAATTTGCTCACACTTTCCATTTCTTTAATCTTTTGTTGTGTTCTTTCAGATTCCTTTTTCAGTTGACTGATCTCCTGGTCATTTTGTAGTGTTATAAACTCTTTTTCTCGGAGCTGATCTTTGGCGTTTTGCAATTTTTCATTCAAACTTTCTATCTGAATTTTAAACAGAACAATATTAATGTAACTAAATATAAAAATGTTTTTTAAGACAACTGCAACTTAGAAATGTCAGGATTCTCGTGCCTAATAAAATGCTTGTATGTATACCTAACTATGCTAAAAGAGATGAAGATCAATCATATTTGAGTAACAAAAGAAAATTAGGGTACATTAAAACAGCAAATGTTATATGGCCTTTAAAAAAGGTTTATAGGTACTGTGTGCATGAAGTAAAACACATGGTTAGTGAAAAAGTCCACTTTGCACTGTGCTCCTTCCTTCACCACCACCAGTTAACAGAATTACCTGCAAATTCTTTCAGACATATTTTATACATATTCAGACATGCACACATTATAAATTTGTGGACACAATGACCCAAGAAAAACTACATTCAAAATAACACTAAGAGGGTAGTCACCAAGGGCTAGGGAGTGGGGGAAATACTGAAATGTTGGTTATAGGGTACAAAATTACAGTTATGCAAGATGAATAAGTTCTGGAGATCTAATATAAAGCATTTTGAATATAGTTAATAATATTGTATAGCATACTTGAGATCTGCTAAGAGAATACATCTTAAGTGTTGTCACCAAAATAAAAACAAAAAACCAAAGAAACCTAAGTGAGGTGAAGATATGTTAATTAGCTTGATTGTATAATTATTTCACAGTGTATATGTCTATCAAACATCATATTCCACACCTTAAATATATGCAATTTTTGAAATATTTTATTTATTTTTAGATGGAGGGGAAGGGAAGAAGAAAGAGAGGGAGAGAAACATCGATGTGTGGTTGCCTCTTACAGGTGCACAACCAGGTACCTGGCCCACAACCCAGTCATGTGCCTTGACTGAGAATTGAACCGGTGACCATTTGGTTTGCAGGCCAGTACTGGTTCGTGGGCCAGAGCTCAATCCACTGAGCCACACCAGCCAGGGCAATATGTGCAATTTTTATTTGTCAGTAATACCTTAATAAAACTGGGGGAAAATATTAAGAGGAGAAAAAGAAACATAAAGTAGCATGTACAAGATACTTACAACTTTTCTTACACATAGTCTATTAAAAAATCATGTTATATGAATAATGGATGCTTAAAGTGAAGAATTTTTAAAAACAAATTAAAATATGTAATTTTTATAATTAACCTGTTTGTTGCATTCTTTAACTTCCAATTCTGATTTTTCCAGGGTACCCTCTAATTTAATTATTTTCTGTTCCATTTCTCCTCTGTGCTCACGAATAGTCATATCCAAGTGTGTAACCTAAATATAAAAGTAACATTAAACTATCATTCAATTTTATTCTAATGTGGAAAATTGTATGCTTTGAATGTGTTTTAGAATTATTTATAGTTGGTATAACTGAAACAAATTCATCTCAAATAAATTATTAAAAATAAGAAAAATAATTATTGTTTACCAATACTGGATGTTGAGTCCCATATTTATTATAAAAACTTAAACAAAAATTATGTTTATAAATGAAAAAATGATTCAGACTTCATTTTATGCCAGATAAAAGCAGCTAAATACACTACAATATAAAAATTGTGAAATGCAGCAAAAGCAAATGTGTGGAGGAAATTTACAGCATTAAATGCATTTAGGGGAAAAGGGGAAGGGTTTGCAGGAACAAAGTTAAAAGACACATGGATAAAACTAGGGGGAGGGTGGTAATGGGAGGGAAGATGGGAGGGGGGTGGGTGGGCTTGATTGGGAGTAAAGGGGAGAAAAATGTACTTAAACAATCATTAAAATAATAATAATAAAAAAAAATAAATAAATGCATATATTAGAAAAGAAAAATGATCTAAAATCAATCATCTAAACTTCTACCTTGGGAAACTAGAAAAAGAAGAGCAAATTAAATACAAAGTAAACAGAAGGAAAGAAATATTATGAATTAGAGCAGGAATCAGTGAAATTAAAATTAGAAAATCAATGGAGAAAAATCAACAAAATCCAAAGCTGTTTCTCTGAAAAGATAAATAAAATTGATAAGTAACTAACCAAGCAAAAAGAGACATAAATTGCTAATTCAGAAATGAAAAAGGAGACATTGTTATAAATCTCATGGACACTGAAAAATACAAAGGAATACTATTAACAACTCTCTGTCCATGAATTTAATAAAACTAGATGAAAAAAATTAACAGCCTTGAAAATGGCAACATAGGCAGACATGGCTCACCTCTTCAAACAACCACATCAAAATTACAACTAAAACAGAGAACCATCACTCAAGAATGTCAGAAATCAAGCTGAGAAGTCTAACAATCATGGAATTGAAACCACACCCATCCAGACTGGTAGGAGGGGTGTGGACACCAAACAGGCTGGGCCCACACCTATGTGGATAAAAACTGGGGATGGATATCTCAGGAGTGAGGAGTCCGAGACCCACACCAGGCCCCCCAGCCCAGGAATTTAGGGCCAGGGAGATAAGTTCCATAATTTCTGGCTGCAAAAGCCAGCAGGGATTGAGTAGATGAAGGAGGCTGCCCTAAGTAGTTCCTCTTAAGGAACCCACACATGGACTCACCTACTCAACTCACTTCCTCTGAGCTCCAGCACAGGGTGGCAGCTTGAAGAGCACCAGTGGTATACAGGGAGAGACTGAAGTGTCTGGCACTGAGGCGAGCAGAAGCCATTGTCCCTTTGCTGAGCCCTCCCTGCACAGAGCCAGTAGGCTAGTACCATATCTGAGACTCCATCAACCTAGCTAACACTGTGTGACCTACCTTAAAGATCCACAGAGGCTCTACCCCACCCAGCTTACAGGCACAACCAAGCTACTTTTCCATAAGAATAGATTGTCTTGGCTCCTAAATTCTATCAAACAAGAAACAGCTGGCTTTAGAGAGCCCTAGCAGCGGGCAGATTAGAGTCACAGCTTGGCTTCACCTGGGAATCTCCAAGTTTAGCACAAGCAGCATCCATCTCAGATTGCTTCTCAGGCAGGGTGTCCTGGGAAAAACACTGGTGGAGTCTGACCTTAGTCTGCACCACCCGGGAAACCCCAAGGCCAACGCACCGAGTGGACAACTACAGACCACGTTGCAGCACCAGAATCCTGCCCCTGCACAACTGATCCTTCACAGAGGGTGGAGGTTGGTCGTCAGTAGTCACATCGTCCTTGCAGCTGACTGGCCTATGTTAAATCTCTCCCATTGACCTGCCAAGAGCAACCAAGGCTCCAGTACAAAAGGAGGGTGTACTCACCCCACAAAAATGATGCACCTCAAGTACCCAGCTTGGGTGACAGGAGAGGCTATGCCACTGGATCTTACAGGACACCTACTATGTTAGGCCACACTACCAGGACATGGAGTCAAAGCAGCTCTACCTAATATATACAAACAAACACAGGCAGGCTGCCAAAACGAGGAGACAAAGAAACATGGCCCAAATGAAAGAACAGATCAAAACTCCAGAAAAAGAACTAAACAAAATGGAGATAAGCAATCTAGCAGATGCGCAGTTCAAAACACTGGTTATAAGCATGCTCAAGTAACGTCATGAGGACCTCAACAGCATAAAAGAAATCCAGTTAGAAATGAAGAATACACTAAAATAAAGAACAATTTATAGGGAAACAATAGTAAAATGGGTGAAGCAGGGAATCAAATCAATGATTTGGAACATAAGGAAGCAAAAAACAACCATCCAGAACAAGAAGAAAAAAGAATCCAAAACAATGAGGATAGTACAAACAGCCTCTGGGACAACTTTAAGAGGTCCAGAATTTGCCTCATAGGGGTGCCATAAGGAGAAGAGAAAGAGCAAGAAATTGGAAATCTATCTGAAAAAACAGTGAAAAAAATCTCTAAGCACAGAGAATCCCAATTATGAAGAATGCAAAAATGTAAAAAGGCTCACTCCAAGACATCATTATTAAAAGGCCAAAGGTTAAAGATAAAGACAGACTCTTAAAAGCAAGAGAAAAGTTACTGGAAGACTGCCAGATGGAAGGGGAAAAGGGGATTATGGGTGAAGAGGTAAGAGGATTAAGGAGTACAAATAGGTAGTTACAGAACAGCCCTGGAGGTGTAAAGTACAGTATGGGAAATGGAGTAGGCAAAGAACTTATCCATATGACCCGTGGACATGAACAATAGTCAGGGGATTGCCTAAGGGAGTTGGGGGTGCTGGGTGGAAGGGACAAATGGGGAAAAATCAGAATAACTACAATAGCATAATCAATAAAATATAATTGTTTAAAAAAACTAGATGACCCTGAATGGTATGGCTCAGTGGATTGAGTGCTAGCCTATGAATCAAAGGGTTGCTGGTTTGATTCCCAGTCAGGCCAGGTCTCCAGTGGGGGCATGTGAGAGGCAACCAAACATTGATGTTTCTCTCCCCCTCTTTTGCTCCTCCTGCTCCTCTCTCTAAAAAATAAATAAATAAAATCTTTAAAAAAAAAACTAGACAAAAAAGAATCATTACTTGAAAGACACATACTGCCAAAACTCACATGAAAAGTAGACAATCTATTAAAGATACTGAATCAACGATTAATAACTTTTCAAAACAATGGACCAGGCCCAGATGGGTTCACTGGTATGTATGAATTCTATCATACAGTTAAGGAAGAAATTATAATAATCCCCTACAATCCTGTTCAGAGACAGAAGCAAAAGAAATACTTCCTAAATCATTCTGTGAGGCCAGCATTACCCTAATGCCAAATAAGACAAAGACATTATTAGGAGAGAAAATGATAGACCAACATCTTTCATGAACATAATTGTAAAATTCTCAATATAATATTACCAAGTCACAGCCAACAAAGTATAAGAAAAATTATATACCCCAACAAGTGGGATTTATTCTATGTATCAAAAGCTGGTTCAAAATTTGAAAATCATTTAATGTAATCTATGACATCAAAAGGCTAAATAAGTACTTGACAAAATCCAATATCCAATCATGATAAGAATTTTTGGTAAACTAGAAATAGAAGGTAACTTCCTCAACTTGATAAAAAAGATCTACCAAAAAAACTCAACAGCTAATATCATATTTAATGGTGAGAAGAACTTTAAGCTTTCCCACTAAGATCAAATAAATACAAGGCAAAATTATTCCCTATGACCAGTATTTTCAACATTGTACTAGAAATCTTAGCTAATGCAATAAGACAAGTAAAGGAAATAAAAGGTATACATATTGGAAAGGAAGATATAAAACTGTCTGCATTTGCAGAAAACATGATCATCTAGGTAGAAAAATCCAAAAGATTTAACAAAAAGTTTCTGGAACTAATAAACAATTATAGCAGGGTTTAGAGTATGAAGTTACTATACTAAAGCCAATTGTTGTCCTATAAACTAGCATGAACAAGAGGAATTTGAAATTATACTAGCAACCCCACAAAAGAACTGCTTAGGTATAAATCTAACAAAATATACAAGATCTATATAAGGAAAACTACAAAAATCCAACACAAGAAATCAAAGAATTAAATAAATGGAGAAAGAGTCCATGTTCATGAGTAGAAAGACTCGATAACGTCAAGATATCAGTTCCTCCCAATTTGATCTACAAATTCAAGGAAATCTCAATCAAAACTCCAGCAAGTTATTTTGTGTCCACCAACAAACTGATTCTAACATTTATATGGAGAGTCAAAACACTACGAATAGCCAACACAATATTGAAAGAGAATAACAAAGTTGGAGGACTGATGTTACCTGACTTCAAGAGTTACTACTATAAAGCTAACTAATTAGGAAAATGTGGTACTGGTGAATGGAACAGAACAGAGACCACAGAAACAAACATATATAAATATAATCAATCGACCTTTGACAAAGGAGCAAAGGCAATACAATGGAAAAAGATATCCTTTTCAACAAATGGGGCTGGATTAAGTGGACATCCACCCGAAAAAAAAAAAAAAAAAGAATCTGGACACAGACATTACACCTGTCACAAAAATTAATACAAAATGGATCACATACCAAAATGTAAAATGCAAAACTATAAAACTCCTAAGATAACACAAAAAAAAAGCCAAGATGATCTTGGGTACAGCTATAATTTTTTAGATGAAACACCAAAGCACAATCCATGAAAGAAATAATTGATGAGCTGGACTTCATCAAAATGAAAAAATTTTACTCTGTGAAAGTTAATTTCCAAAGAATGAGAAGAAAAAACACACACTAAGAGAAAATATTTACCAAAGACAAATCTGATACAGGACTGGTATCCAAAATATGCAAAGAACTCTTAAAACTCAACAATAGAAAACACCAATCCACCCAATTAAAAAATAAAAGACACCTTACCAAAGAAGATAAACAGTTGGCAAATAAGCAGAGAAAATGGTGCTCCATACCATGTCGTTAGGGAAACAGAAATTAAAACAAGGAGATATTAGTACACTAACACTGAACATTAGCCAGCATGTATAGAAACAGGAGCACTCGTTCATTGCTGGTGGAAATGCAAAATGGTACAGCCACTTTGGAAGGCAGTTTGGAAGTGTCTTACCAAATTAAACATATACTTACCACATGATCCAGCAATCACTTTCCTTTGTATTTACCCAAAGGAACTGAAAACTTATTCTCACACAAAAAGCTACACATGAATGTTTATAGCAGCTTCATTTATAACTGCCAAAACTAGGAAGAAACCAAGACAGCCTTCAAAAGGAGAAAACAAATACATTAGCTGCAGTATATCCAGAATACGGAACATTATTTAGTACTAAACAGAAATGAGCCATCAAGGTCAGAAATGACATGGAGGAACCTTAAACACATATTACTAACTTGAAGGAAGTCAATCTGAAAAGGCTACATGGTATGATTCAAAGCATGTGTATGATATTCTGGAATAGGAAAAACTATTGAGACAATAAAAAGATTAGTGATTGTTAGGATTGAGGGAAGAGAAAGAGGAATAAATAGGTGGATCACAGAGGTTTGTAGTGTAGTGAAAACACTATAATGGTGGACAACTACCATATGTTCCTTCTACAGAATGTGCAACACCAAGAGTAATGTAGATTTTGGACTTTGGGAGATTATGATGCATCAATGTAGGTCCACAACTGTAACAAAGGTACTACCTGTGGTGGAAAATGTTGATAGTGGGGATGGTTGCGCATTTGTGGGGGTAGGTCATACATAGGAAATATCTGTACCTTCTGCTCAATCTTTCTGTGAACCAAAAACTACCATAAATAATAAAGTCTTTAAAGAAGATGATAGTAAATAATACCTTCTGAATATTTTTGCTCCTCTAACAAATACTAGTTGAGCAAATTTCTGATATACAGTAATAAAACAAATCAAAAGGTTCAGATGCTAAGCTAACTTTCATTCTCAAAAATTCACTTGCTGTAAAAAATAGCAAGATAAAGAAAGATGATATATTTCTAATTTTTCAAAAATATTTATGTGGAAAACCCCCAAATGTTATAAAAAGTCTATCTACCAATGTGTGACGTGTGAAACAGTGTGATTGTATTTTAACAGAAAATTTCACTAAAATATAATTAATAAGACTAGCAGCCAAGAGGTAGGTGTAGGTAGGTATACTTTGCCTCCTCACACAACCAAAAAAAGGACAACAAGTTTAAAGACAAAAAATAACCAGAACTGCCAGAAAACAAAACTGTATGGAAGTTCAACAACCAAGAAGTTAAAGAAGAAACATTCTACCAGACTGGTAGGAGGGGCAGAGAGGACACACAGCAAGACCAAGGCTGGAGGATGAGGCAGGTGAAGCGGTGGGTGGGGAAGTGAGCAGATAAACCAGGAGGAACAACTGGGGAGAGAGACAGACCACACAACCCAAGGTTCCCATGCAGGGAAATAAAGCCTCAACCCTCTGACTGAAAAAACCTGTGGGGGTTGCAGCAGTGGGAGAAACTCCCAACCTCAAAGCAGGGTTCATTGGAGAGACCCACAGGGTCCTAGAATATACACAAGCCCACCCACCTGGGAATAAGCACCTGAAGGGCACAATTTGCTTGTGAGTAGCAGGGGAAGTGACTAAAAGCCAGTGGAGAGACCTGAGCAAGGGGCATTGTTCCCTCTAGGACCCCTCCCCTACATACAGCAGCACAATGCAGCACAGTAGGTTGCTCTGCCCTGGAGAATACTTAAGGCTTTACCCCTTACTATGTAACAGACATGCCAGGAAAAAAGTATGGCCCAAATGAAATAACAAATCAAAACTCCAAAATTAGAACTAAGCAATGAAGAGACAGCCAACCTATCAGATGCACAGTTCAAAAGACTGGTAGTCAGGACACTCAAAGAAATGGTTCAGTATGGTTGTAAAATAGAGCAAAAAGTGAAGGTTATGAAAAGTGAAATAAAGGAAAATGCACAGGGAACCAACAGTGATGGGAAGGAAACCGAGACTCAAATCAATGATCTGGAGCAGAAGAAAGAAAGAAACATTCAACTAGAACAGAATGAAGAAACAAGAATTCAAAAAAAGGAGGAGAGGCTGAGGAACCCCCAGGACAACTTTACACATTCCGTCATCCAAATCATAGGGGTGCCAGAAGAAGAGGAAGAGCAGGAAATTGAAAACTTATTTGAAAAAATAATGAAGAACTTCCCTAATCTGACAAAGGAAATAGACTTCCAAGAAGTCCAGGAAGCTCAGAGAGTCCCAAAGAAGTTGGACCCAAGGAAACACACAAGGAACATCATAATTACATTAGCTAAGATTAAAATGAAGGAGAGAATCTTAAAAGCATCAAGAGAAAAGGAGACAGGTACCTACAAAGGAGTTCCCATAATACTGTCAGCTGATTTCTCAAAAGAAACCTTGCAGGCAAGATGGGGCTGGAAAGAAGTATTCCAAGTCATGAAAGGCAAGGACCTACATCCCAGATTGCTCTATCCAGCAAAGCTATCATTTAGAATGGAAGGGCAGATAAAGTGCTTCTCAGAAAAGGTAAAATTAAAGGAGTTCATCATCACCAAGCCCTTATTATATGAAATGTCAAAGGGACTTATCTAAGAAAAAGAAGATGATCAAAAATATGAACAGTAAAATGATAACAATCTCACAGCTATCAACAACTGAACCTAAAAAACAAAAATAAAAACTAAGCAAACAACTAGAACAGGAACAGAACCACAGAAATGGAGACCACATGAAGGGTTATCAGTGGGGAGGGGAAGAGGAAAGAATGGGGGAAGAAGGACAGGAAATAAGAAGCATAACTGTCAATACAAAATAGACAAGGGGAGGTAAGAACAGTTTGGGAAATAGAGAAGCTGAAAAACTTATATATATGACCCATGGACATGAACTAAGGGAGGGGGTAATGCTGGTGGGAGGTGTGGTGCAAGGTGGAGGGGAATAAAGGGAAGAAAAAAATGGGACAACTGTAATAGCATAATCAATAAAATATATTTAAAATATATATAATTAATAAAACCAACTTGAGCTGCTCTTTGCTTTAGCTCCCAATTTCTCTCCTTAAGTGCCTGATCCATTTCAAGGAGTTCTTGCTTTTTATCTTCAATCTCCATCTTGCATTCTCTGAAATTTATCAAAGAAAAGATCAAAGCATATATCAGAAATATTATAGTTTTTAAAAATTAAGTCAACTGGGTTAACTTTCATATAAGTTAAAAGTGATTGCATATATGCAATTATTTCAAATTGAAAGGGCTCAAATTAAAGTAATATTGTATAAGAAAAATGGTTGATATTAATATAGTTTGTTTAATAGAGTACCCTGAAAAGGCAAAAGGTAACTTAAACTCTACTATTCTAGACAACTTAAGCTAAATGTAAAGCACTCCCAGGAAATTAGATTGAATTATAAGAATTTAAAATACATACCCATAGTTTTGCATCTACAGATCAAGGGAATGGTTCAAAGTCTTTTCCATATAATAGCTATGAGTTTATTACAACTGAATGAGGCATTTATCTCAAGGTTGGTATCCCTGATACCCACAGCTCAGTAAATAACTGATGTATTTCTCAAAATGAAATTTTACTCAAAATGATGGCTTACATATAGTGATATAATGAAGTCTACTATAGAAATATTTTTATAAATAGAATTAAATATATTTCATATAATTTTTATGTAGATTTTATAAATTCCCATCCTCCTAAAACTCTTACATACAATTTTGCATTATAAAAATGCTTAGTACAACACAATTTTAAGACTTGTACTACTCTGAAGCCTGCAATCAGAGAATTTTAATTTGAACTCTAAGTTCTGATATGACAAAGCCTGAAAATGGTGTGTTGATCTCAAAAATCTTCAAATGATTTTCCAGTCTTAAATATGAAACAATACTGAATAAAGGTACTAATTTTAAAAAATAGATTCTGAACTTCTTTAATGAGCTGTTTATTATTCTCCTAAGTTAAAAGTTATAAAATATAAGACTAAATTAATATTCTAAATGTTCTAAATATTCTAAATGAATCTTTTGGAAAGCCATTGGAAGGTTTAAGTAGGGGAGTAATATGATCTGATTGATGTTTTAAATCATAAACTTAAAACCATTCTGAGGAAAATGGATTGTGGGGAGGGTCAAGAATTTAAACTGGGAAACCAGTTGGGAAGTCCCAGAAACAGACCGGGTAAGAGACAATGGTGACTTCTGCTAAGGTGGTAATAGAAAAGAGGCCAAAAAATCAATGAATTTCAGAATATATTTTGGAAACAGAATTGACATGACTAATAGATTAAATTTTATAAAAAAGGAGGGCAAGTGATAAAATAATCATACATTTCTGGTTGAAGCTATTATATAATACTGAGAGAGGAAGGACAGGGAAAAACATGAGTTTTGTTTTGGCCAAGCTTAAGAAGCCTCTTAAAAATATCAGTCGAGATAACAAGACATTAGATATTTAAGTCTGGAGTTTGGGAAATAGGTTATTACTGGAGATAGGGGTTTGAAAGTCTAATACATACTATTTAAAGTTACATGAAATTTACTAAAAATGATTTTGTGGGTAGAAAAGAGAAAGAGGCCCTACAATAAATCATGAGATACATTTAAGTTTTTGGGTCATCTTACTGCTCTCTACCCTATTCTGTCATTCAACATTTCACCTCCTGGATTGGAATTCTGTTTTCCTTTTCAGGACCTATTTCCCACCCTTTGGATCTGGTCTCGTCTCCATCCCCACTCACCATAGATGTGGTGAACTTAGCTGATAACCTAAGAACTTTAGATTTTACAGTTGGACAGACTTGTATTTAATTCTCTTCTCTGAACACTCTATCTTCTTTGGATATTTTACTTAATTTTCTAAGGCCTCAATTTTCTCAAGGGTAAAAAGGTGATATATGTACCCAAAAGGTTTGTTATAAAGAAATGAGTAAGATCGTATATGAAGTCCCTGGAGTAGTACTGGCACAAATAATGGCATAATACAAAGAATAATACTGTTATTATTAATATTACTTTGCTGTTAAACACTGCTGTATGCTAGCCCAATCACATTTTTAACCACTGTAGAATATAGGAGTGGGCCAGTGTAAAATGGTCCAAAGGCTAAAGATAAAATATTACTAACAGCAGTTACTGCATTTATTAGGTGGAGCATGGGATAGGCTGACCAGCAAGAGCCATAGTGAACCAACTGAGAAGTTTAGACATCTAGAATTTAACAACAAACTTTATTGTATGACCCAAAGATTCAGAATAATAAAGTGAAATACTTGTAATTGTGGTATCATTTCTTTGTATTTAACTGACCTAAGTTCAGCTGTGAGATCCTTTATAGTGGTGTATTTTTCTTCTAACGATAACTGAGCCTTCTGTAGCACATCTCTCAATTCCTGGAGTTGTCTTAAAGTACTTTTTAATTCTCCATGAGCATTTTGTAGTTCAGCCTCTAGTACTTCCCGTTTCTGCAAGGTTTCTGTTAGCTCAGTTTCAGTGTGGTGCTGTAACTTTTCTAACTCCTTAACTGTTAAGACAAGAGAATAATTTTGGAACTATATATAAACCATTTATTAATAAGAAATGTGTAAATAATTAAGAATATCCAATTTTATTCATCTACCAGAGGCAAGATATTGACTATTCATTGTCCCTTTCAACTCCACTGTCCCAAATTCTTACTTTAGTCTACTTCTTTAAATATAAATACAAAGGCAGTAGGCTCAGCGAACCTGTTGCTTACCAGCATTTGTTTTCTTCTCTAGCTCTGTTCTTGTCTGTTCTAGGATCATGTCTAACTGAGAGATATGCATTGCTTTATTTTCTCCATCTCGTTTTAGGTGCATTATTTCTTTTTCCATTTTAGACAGCTCTTCTTTGTATTGATCCATCTCAAGTTTTACTTGTCTAATTAAAAAAAATAAAACAAATGATAGTTCAAAAACTTAAAAACAAACTGATTTGTCTCTGTCTAAACAAAGACTTCCAGTTATATAAGGACAAATATCAGCAAAATGTCTAGTCAGAATCTCAAATCCCTTATTTTATTGTTAAATGTTCGACTTAAAGATTGTAATTCTGCACTAATTACATACCACTAAATACAACTGTACTACCTTGCAGTATTTAGCAAGGTTAACATTCTTTTTTTCTTTTTTGAATCCTCATGGAGGACATGCCTGTTGATTTGAGAGAGAAGGGAGGCTAGGGAGATAGGGGGAAAAAAACATCAACCAGTTGCCTATCCCATGTGCCCAGCCTAACTGTGGACCAAACCATAACCCAGGCATGTGCACTGACCAGGAATGGAACCTGCAATCCTTTGGTTTATGAAACAGTGCTCTAACCAACTGAACCACACTGGTCAGGGCTAGCATTCTTTTCAATCTAACTATAATGAACTTTTATAAAGCTTTACAGGGATTGAGAACATCCATAAAGAGGTGTCTCATTCATCTGTAAATTCTACTATCTGCAACACAGAAAATAAAGAAGCCAACAATCAAAATATTTGTCACTGAGATCACATTACTCATCAGAAAGCAAAATCAGTCATTTTACTTAGGCATTTCCTTTTTTAAGTATATTTTATTGATTATGTTGCTACAGTTGTACCATGCTGTTCTCCCCCCTTTATTTCCCTCCACTCTGCACCCCTTACCCCCAGCATCCACCCCCTTTAGTTCATGTCCATGGGTCATACATATAAGCTCTTTGGCTTCTACATTTCCTATACCATACTTAACTCCCCACTGTTTATTTTGTACCTACCAACATGCTTCTTTTTCCCTGTACCTTTTCCCCCATTGTCCCACTTCCTCCTCCCTGCTGATAACTCTCCGTGTGGTCTCCATTTCTGTGACCCTGCTCCTGTTCAGGTTGTTTGCTTAGTTTGTTTTTGTTTTTGTTTCTTAGGTTAAGGGGTTGATACTTATGAGTTTGTTGTCATTTTAATGTTCACAGTTTTGATCTTCTTCTTAGGTAAGTCCTTTTAACATTTCATATAAGGGCTTGGTAAGCACTTTATCTGCCCTTCCATTCTAAATGATAGGTTTACTGGAGAGAATAATCTTGGATGCAGATCCTTGTCTTTCATGACTTCAAATACTTCTTTCTAGCCCCTTCTTGCCTCTTAAGGTAACCGAGAAACTCAAAAAAGAAACTCTCAGTTTCTTTTGAGAAATCAGCTGACAGTCTGATGGGAACTCCTTTGTAGGTAACTGTCTCCTTTTCCCTTGCTGCTTTCAAGATTCTCTCCTGCCCTGGCTGGTGTAGCTCAGTGGACTGAGTGCAGCCCTGTGAACCAAAGGATTGCCGGTTCAATTCCCAGTCAGGGCACATGCCTGGGTTGCAGGCCAGGTCCCCCAGCAGGGGGCACGCCAGAAGCAACCACACATTGATGTTTCTCTCCCTCTCTTTCTTCCTCCCTTCCCCTCTCTCTACAATAAATAATTAAAACCTTTTTAAAAAATAAGATTCTCTCCTTATTTTTAATCTTGTGTTAACTTAATTATGATGTGTCTTGATGTGTTCCTCCTTGGGTCCAACTTCTTTGGGACTCTCTGAGCTTCCTGGAAGTTTATTTCCTTTGCCAGATTACAGTAGTTCTTCTTTATTTTTTCAAATAAGTTTTCAATTTCTTGTTCCTCCTCTTTTCCTTCCGGAATCCCTATGATTCAGATGTTGAAATGTTTAAAGTTGTCCCAGAGGTTCCTAAGCCTCTCATTCTTTTTTTGCATTATTGTTTATTCATTCTGTTCTGGTTGAATGTTTATTTCTTCCTTCTGGTCCAAATCACTGATATGAGTCTTGGTTTCCTCCCTGTCACTGTTGGTTTCCTGTATATTTTTGTTTCACTTTGCGGCCATACTCAATCATTTCTGTGAGCATCCTGATTATCAGTGTTTTGAATTCTACACCTGATAGGTTGCCTATGTCCTCGTCACTTAGTTCTTTTTCTGGAGTTTTGATCTGTTCTTTCATTTGGGCCATATTTCTTTGTCTCAGGCATCTGTTATGTCGTAAAGGGAGTAGCCTTAGGTATTTGACATGGTGGGGCAACCCATTTCACTGTGTTGTGGTGCTGTATGTGGGGAAGGGAACAGAGAGGGAACAATGCTGCTTGGCTCTCATCCCACTTTCAGTCACTTCCCTCATTTTCTACAAGCATATTATGCCCTTTCAGGTGCTGATTCCTGGATGAGGGGGCTTCTGTTCCTTCTAGGATCCTGTGGGCTCCTCCAATAGATTCTCCTGTGAGACTGGCAGTTTCTCCCACCACTGCATCCTCCACATGTCCTTACAGTCACAGGTTTTGAGTTTTATTTCCCCGTGCTGAAACCTGGTTTGCACTGTTAGTCTCACTCCCCAGTTGTTCCACCTGGTTTATCCACATGCAGATGTAGGACTACTGGTTCACCAGCCACCACCTTGCCTCGTGTCCTCTCCACCTCAGCTGCCCATCTCTACCCCTTCTACCAGTCTGGATGAACATTTCTTCTTTAACTCTTTGGTTGTTAGACTTTCATACAGTTCAATTTTCTGGCAATTCTGGTTGTTTTGGTTTTTAAATTGGTTGTTGTTATTTTTTTGGTTGTGCAAGGAAGCAAAGTATTTTCAACTACGCCTCCATCTTGGCTGGAGGTGCCTCCTCAGACATTTCTTAATAATGTTATATTTTTAGCTTTAAAAGGGACTAGAAATTCTTAGACTAGTACAACTTCCTTGCTTAACAGATGATGAAGCTGGAAGATTAAGTACATTATCTGAGACAACAATTTTCAACCTTTTTCCTCCCTAATTACTGAGTAATTAGATAAAATTCATAATTTACTAATTACTAAAAATCTGTAGCACCCCCCCAAAATATATTTTTTGCCAGCTCTGATGAAAAAATATAGGTATAATTGTGATCCATTCACACTGAATGGGTATTACTGCGTTGGCTGCTATCGTTTCTTTATTTGACAATCTAAGAGAAAAGAGGTTAGTGCCCCTAACTAGTCAGGTGTTACATATATTAAAAATCTTGCCACAGCACACTGGTTGAAAATTGATGGCCTCAGATAATGCAAATAATTATTAATCATGAAAATTTATTAACTTTCAGGCTGCTCTGGGCTCATTCTACTATGGAAATTCCACTATTTATTGCTAATCAACATGGTGAGAGGAAATTTTAAGCCCATCTGTTGGTAATTCCAAAGTGATATTCACTAATTACACAATTGTTAATGTCATCCACAATAGTGGGTAGAGCTGATGTTCTTTTGTATCAGCATTTTTGTTATTGTTGTAGTTCTTTTGGACTTTGACATTTTATAAACTGAGGTTGCAAATGGAAGCATTTATTTTTTAATAAATGCAACTTAAACAAAATTGTATTTTTCAAGATTTTTTTTCAATGTCCATAAGTGAACTTCAGGAAAACTAAAACCCCCTTGAAACAATCTGGAAAATTATGTATGCATATGTTACGTCTATGTACAGGAAATGATCCATATCCTCAAATATGACCATGGTCCAACAAGGTTAAGAACTGTTAGATTAGACAAATGCTAATGACCTTTTTACATGTCTAAAATCCTAGGTAAATGATTTTTAACTTGGCTAATTTTTATCTTATGTTAGAGTGGATAAAAAACATAATTTTACAAGAATAATTCAAAGAGGTTGGCTTACAGTAGCAAGAGGTCACAGCTCATCAGTTAAAAAGCTGGAGAAAATTATTTTTAAAAAATACTCAAAAGCACAACTATTAAGTAAAAAATAAACAGAGCTCTACACTCCTAAAGGTTTCATCTCATTACTATGGTATAATAACTGACGTATGTAATTTTAACCCCGATGTACCCAAAGAACATAAAAATAACAAGAACATATACATTTTGGAAAACTTCAATCAAAAACCTTTCTGTTTTGTTTTAAAGTTTCCCTACTGGGTAAAGATAAATTCTACTCTTATTTATTTATGAGCAACCATGCATTATTTCCTGATGCTACATAAAGGAGGCATTACTATAACAATATTTAAGGGTTTAAGATTTTAACTACTACATAGATAATCCAATACTAAAAATTTCTCCCTAACTTTCAAATTTTTACAAGACTTGAAACCCACAGTTTTTTCCAGAAATCATTTACAGTTGCAGAGTTATTGTGGACAATCAAGCCTGAGGTTGGAAACAGGGCCAAAGGAAGGATTTTGCAAAAATACTACTAAACTTTTAGAACATAGCTGCTGAATAAATGGCTTCTTCAAATGTGAAAAAAAGGTTTTCAAGTGGCTATAGAGGCAGTTTGAGAAATCTAACAAGTGCCATATGTGCCTCAGCACTAAAAAAACAGGGTTAGGATCATTCATATGCAGTGACATTTACCTATAACACCAAGAGAACATTTTAGTAGTGGTATAACAAGAAACAAATCTTGGTTTTAAAGCACGTTGAAATTGTGCATCTCATACCTTAACTTCTTTGACTTTCAGCTTCATTCTAAAAACTGAGATAATAAAAACTGATAGGGCTATTTTTTCAATCTTTTAAAATAATAGGTTTTATTACATCTAAAGTCATAAATATTCATTACAAAATGAGAAGAGGTTGCATTTTTTAAATTGTATTTTGTTTATGCTATTATTGTTGTCCCTGCTTTTTCCTCCTTTGCACCCCCTCCACCCAGCCCTGGCCCTTCCTCAGGCATTCCCCACACAGTTGTCTATGTCCATGGGTCATGAATATATGTTCTTTGGCTAAACCCTTCACCCTCCAGCTTCAGGGGCAGTGGGGAGGGAGGGTGGATCTTAGGGCTGTTTTGAAGATTGACTTAATGTGTTTACTTCACACACTGCCTCGCACACAGAATGTGTTCAATATATTAGTTTCCTTTCTTTCTATCTGAAGATATTTTAATGCTAAAACAGATTGGAGGAGATATATAAGAGATACATTTTAACTCTAATACCTTTTGGCAGAGGAAAACAGTGTCATAAATTGTAGTTCCAGAAGTGATAGTGAGAACAGAGAAACAGAGAAAACACTGCTTCAGGAAGAGATTTCTTGGAACTAGGGTGTGTCCTATAAAGTTTAACTATCTTCCTGTTAGTATTTAGGACTTACATTTACTACTAAATGTAACTATAGCTATAATCATAAAGAGTTTTTGTCTTGAAGTCAAATTGTAGGGGTGAGAAAAGAAAAAAACTATTACTTTAATTTTCTCAGTAAAACAGAAAGCAATACTAGAGAGGTGTTGTTGGAATTTTGAAAGAAAAGGCAAAGGTGTGTACTACCAGGTAGCATTAAGGGAACACTTAAAATTTGAAGTTATTGTGTTAAAGTAAGATTGATCAGCATGGTTAGATTTTTCCCCAGCCTCTGAAAAGATGCAAACATGGTGAAGTCTGAGTAGATTTTTAGGCTGTGTACCACAAAGTAAGAGAGAATTGTGGTTATATGTGAAGTAAAGGAAATGTGGATATATACAAATCAGTGATTTTAATGACTAAAGAATTTAAGCTAGGTGAAGAGAGAAGAGAGGATATTAAGAGAATGAGACAGTGGTGGAATGACAGATTAGAGGTGCTGGTAAAATCAAAGAATTATTGAAACTGGGGTGTTAAAAGGGAATGAGAATAATAGGGGGTAGATGCATAGTATTCAGATTACACTGAAATATAAATGACAAGCTCAAGGACAAATGATGTGAGTGAGTGGCTGAGGTATGATAAAGATCAAGATCATTAAAGAAGAATTAAAAGAAAAATACTAGGTGTCAAAGGATCAGCTAGATAGATATGCAGTATATTGAAATCTCCAAGAATAATTACATCAGTGGTTTTAGACAGAGCAACACTAAGTCGGGTGGCCTGTAGGTGTCAGCAACAGTGAGGGATAATATTATCTGATGACATGAGGTTCATGGAGCATAGTATACTATTCCACATCTTAACCCTGTGGTACAAGAACTGTGAAGAAAAGTTTTTACTTTAGAGGGCTGCAGGGAAAGAAGTAATGTCCTCAGGGGAGAGTCAGATTTCTACTACAGCAAGAGAAAAAAAGTACAGAGTATAGGGGATGTCTCTCAGGATGAATTGTGAATTCCAGTGGACATAGTCGAAGTCTTTCAGAAGGTGGAATGAGGTGGGAGAAGGAAAGAGAATAAATGGAGAGGTTAGTATCAGAGATGAGGGGTGACCTGAAAATCTATAGCTTCTAGTGGTGTTTTGCATAAGCAAGGATAAAGTTATGATGTGACTAATCTTTGAGGAATTAAGGTACACACTGGTGGTGAGGCTGTACTAGTTGATAGATATCTGTCAATAGGAGAAAGATGGTCTAAAGAACTGTGGTCTTAGTTTTAAACACAGGACACCCTTTTGACCCTGCTGAGAAAGCTGAGGACATATGGGGAAGCAAGTTGCACTTAAGGCACAAAGACTTTATCTTTATCAAAGACTTCTGTCAGTAGGGGAGAGGAAGCAGGGAAACATCTGGTTTTAGTTCAAGTGCATAAGTTAGCTCTTGCCTCCTGTCATCAGAATGATAGTCTAATTATAAGCATATTATTAATTATGTCAACTTCTGCTGACAAAGTAGAAGAGGTCTGGGAAGGCTGGGTATAGTTTTCAGCTCATGGGGCACTCTCCTAACTGACTGATGCCTAGACCCAGCCCAGCCAAATTAAATCAGGATCTTTAGAGGTGAGACCTAGGCATCAGTGTTTTTTTATACCTCCTCAGATGATTTTAATGTTCAGTCAAGGTGGAGAACCAGTGCTTTATTCTGTTAAGTTACTCCCTCCCGTAAACAATTTGACCGAATTCCTGTATGAGTACATCTTTGCTTGCAACTTTTAAGGTCTTCCACAATTTAATTCACTACAACAGTTGCTGAGTGCCTATGAGGTATAAGGAATTGTTGTGGGAAGACCCTTAAAATAAACCACATATTATCTTGGTCTTAAGGAACTTAGAGTTGGACGGATATGTAGGAGGTAAAAACAAAATGCTATAGGAACACAGACTGTAGAGAAATTAATCCCTCAAACAAAAGCTTCACTGAACATTATCTGATATGGAAACTCAGACACTATTAATGTTGAAAGAGGAAGACAAATAAAAATTATCATATTCATTTTACCTGGCAGTGCCAGTAAGCTCAATAACTTTCTGCTTTTTCATATCCGCTTCATGCATGGCTGCATCACATTTCTCCTCCATTTTTCTCAACTTTTCAGCTGAATTTTCCCTTTGTTTTTGAAGCTCTTGCTCCAGTTTTGATACCTTGTAAAGCAGTTTTCAGTAAGTATTTAAAATTCAGTCACAGTTCAACATTCTTCAGAAGAAAAATATTTACCGGCATATAAATTTGTTTCCTAGCTTATCATTTTAAGATATATTACAAAGATCAAATAGACAAGGAATTATAGCAGGTCTTTGAATAATGTTATTTCATCCAATGTTGTTTTATCATAACATTGTGGAGTTACATAGGAACCTAACTCTTGTTTATAACAGTTAGCCTAAAATTGGTTTTGTTATTTGTCATTTCACTTAAAGTCACAGAACTTATCAACAATGTTAAATGAGAACATACTATAACGTTTTGAAATATAAAAAAACAAAACAGTTTTTAATAATAAAGATGTCACTCATATACATATTTACAGAAATGGCCATATCATACCATTAAAATAAGATTTATAAGAATTGAACAAAACAATGGTAAATATTATTCATTTTATTATCCCATTTGAAATGTTTTTTCTTCTCTTGTCAAACCATATTCCTCTCCTTCACAAATTGGCTCACTCAGTGAAGGATTCCTAGATTCCTGTCTACCCTCAAACATTATAACTTGCTTTTGCTCCCAACATAACTTTCATTTGCTCCTATTCATTCTTCCTTCTGTTTTGCTACAGTAAAGGAAATATTCTTCCTCCTACACAACTCAAATTACTGCACAGGTATTCTGGATTCGATTCCTATCCACTTCCTCAGGAACCTCACACTGACTACTTCTACTCTCTGCTGTACCTTCAATCTATCTTTCCTCTGGCTTCTTTATATCAGAATGTATACATATTCAAAACCTTTCCATAGTAAAAAACTTTCCTTCATACCTTCATACCTCTAACTCCCTCCAACTACTACCCTTTCTTTCCTCCTCTCTGTAGCTCATCTTCTGAGAGTTTTCTATGCCTGTTGCATTTCTCATTCATTCTTCAACCTGTAGCAATCTACAGAAACTGTGCGATGTCATCACCCCCATGTTGCTAATTCCAATGGATGTTTCTCAACACTCAATTTACTTGACATGTGACATTGACTGCAGCAGCCCATGACACCAACTATCATTCCTTACTTCATGAAATACTTACTTTGACCTCCATGTACCATACCCCTCAGAGATCTCTCCAAGTCAGTCTTCTCACCGCTCGTTATATATCCTCTCCCTAGTTAATCTTGGCCACTCCATGTTTTCAATGAACATTTACATGACTGGGATCTCAAAGCTAATGACTTTAATATCCTCCCAGCTCTCCTAAAACCTGTCACTGAAGACCTAAATACAGGTTATGAATCATTAATATCAAACCCCCCATTCAAGTTCCAAGAATAAAATTAAAATAGTACCTGTGTAAAAAGGGAAGAATCCCATGAAATATCTACTTACTCTCTGCTTAATTAAATAGCACACTTATAAGCAGGAAGAATCTAGAGATGAAAAATAATCTGAAAGAATATGGCATAGAACCTATGCAATAATGGAGCAGAAATGAAAGCTAGAAAAATATTTGCTAAAAAATTTACTCCAAATACTGAAGAAATTTTTAGATATAAACTCCTTTAGACCCTCAAAGAAATTAAAGAGAACACAAAAAAAATCTCTTAAAATAAAGATCATGAAGAATAAAATTACCAAATGAAAAATACAAGTGAACTAGCAGACTTAGGAGGAAAAAGAAACACAAGATCATTAGAGAAATGAAAACAACTTTAGAGGGAACAGGAATTATAATCAATCCTGCAAAACCCAGAGTCAATGACAAGAAATCTAGCAACTGGGACTCATACAGATGAGATGAAGAAATGCTTCAGGATAAGGCTGTATGTACATCAGGCATATCAAGCAACAGGTCTAGACTTTAACAAAAGGGACAGAAAGTTATAGGAGTGAGGTCTCTAAAAAAGAAAATACGTAATAACTGCCTGATAAGTTTGAATTTACTGACAGGAGATTCTTTAACTCCATTGGGGATGTTGAGGATGAATTCAGAATACATAGGTAGTGAGATAACACAGAGCCAACATTTTCTAATGTGTACATTTCTATAAAGTTTGAAAGACAGAAAGAACAAAACGTGTGAAATATCTGTCTGACGGATTCAGGTGAATTTGGTAATAAATGAAAGCAAAGATTAGATACTAGTATAAATTTTCGTAGGGCTCTTTCTTTGGAATAACAACTTATTAGAAGTAAGTACTTCCCTAGGGATTTTCTTTCAGGGCATTGCTTTGGAATTTCTTCAGGGATCATCACACATGCCCTGATCCAAGAAGAAGAAACTGGAAGGTATGAAGATTCATATTGGTATTGCATTCAGGTCCAAGAAGAAAGGAGAGATAGAAAAAGAAGTCTAAATTATAACCAAGTTATATGGAATGACAAAATGGGCTTATGGGATATTACATGGCAACATTACACAGGAATAGAACTTTATCCTATATTAACTTTATAGAACTTTATTCTATATTAACATTTAACAATGTTAATATAGAATATTTCTTATAATATAAATTCTGAGGTCAAGCAGCAATTTATATAACAAAAAATGTATCATCGATTGTAAAAATTTCTATTTCATACAAGTAAAATAATTGTGACCAATAATATATACCTGTTTTTCAAGTTTCATCTGAATGTCTTCCAGCTCTCCATTTCTTATTGTCTCTTGTTGTAACATTTGCTGCTGTTGCTGAAGAGTATGCTGTAGAATAACATTTTGCTCAGAAGTCTCTTGAACACTGTGATTTCTCATCTTTAGCTCTTTCTGTAAACAATACACCTAACAAATACATACATTTCTCATTATAATGACGTTTCAAATAAAAAGCAACACAATGTCCAAGCTGTCTGCCTTATTAGATAATGATCCCACTTGTCATGTGGGACAATTGTATTTATGGCTATAGGTTATCATGTGGAAGGGAAGGGCCCATTTTTCTGAGGAGACATGTTAGACGGGAGTGCTTATAGAGTTGGCTCTTGGCTGGTGTCTGGAAATGTGGATTTTTACGTTCCCTAAGAAATGAGATTGTTTTGCCTGGCTAGGGCATTAAATCGTGGTTTCCCTCTGTGAGTCTGGAATTTTAATATTTATGGCTGTTCCTATGAAACCAACCCCCCTAAAATATCTTGACCTTTTGTCATAAGCAGGCTTCCCTGGGCAGGAATACTGCAGATGTTACCATATTTCACTGCTGCAGAATGAAGCAAGTTCTAGGTGACTCCTCCCAGAAGAAGGAAGAAAATATAGGAAGCCATGGATTTCTCTATAATCCCATTTATGTATTTTTCCCCTTCTTAATAATAAATTACAGCCATGAAAGCACTACATGTGAGTGCTATTTATAACATTACTGTTGCTATTATTGCCATTGTTTGTAAAAACATATACTAGCGCTGCACTTTCGAATATTCATAATCCAAAAACCACCCAAAGGAATGACAATCAAAATAAGAAATCAGACTGATTCATTCCAAATATTTAAAACTTCAATACTGAGTTCCCCCAAAACTGCTTTAAAAGATACCTTTGAGGTTATCTGAAGGCATCTATTAACAGGGGGAAAAATGCCCTTTGTCCTAAAAATCCAAATTCTAAAAATCTGCCCAAAAGAGGTTATTGTTAAAATTGTATAAATAATGTAGTATAATTTAATGTACATTTTATAATATTGTTCACCTGCTCCCCAAAGGAGGTTAAATGATGACATACCATCTGATTTAAAGTGATGCCACCAATTTAAAAGACAGTAGCAAGTACAAAATTTTACAAAATGAAATTAAGTGAAAAAAGCTATTATGTTTCACTAATGTAATTATGAAAACACACAGGCAAATAGAAAAGTGAAAACATAAATGTTGGAGAGTGGACTGTAGATAAATCTTCTTTAAAAGATTTGTTATTGCTCTTCCCCCATAAGTGGCCTGAGGGAGATGAACTCTGAAAATCGTCCAATATTCACTTGACCCAACCCCTTCCACAAAATCATGCAAATCAAGAGGATCAAATATCTTTTTAATATGTTTTATTGATTATACTATTACAGTTGTCCTATTTCCCCCCTTCATTTCCCAACACCCTGCATACCCTCTCCCACCCACACTACCCCCACTTTAGTTCATGTCCCTGCGTCATAAGTTCTTTAGCTTCTACATTTCCCATACTATTCTTGCCCTCCCCCTATTTTCTACCTACCATCAATGCTACTTATTCTCTGTACTTTTTCCCCTTCTCTCCTCCTCCCAATCCCCTGTTGCTAACCCTCCATGTGATCTCCATTTCTGTGGTTCTGTTCCTGTTCTAGTTGTTTGCTTAGTTTGTTTTCGCTTTTGTTTAGGTGTGGTTGTTAATAATTGTGAGTTTGCTGTCATTTTACTATACATGTTTTTTATCTTTTCTTCTTAGATAAGTCCCTTTAACATTTCATAAAATAAGGGCTTGGTGATGATGAACTCCTTTAACTTGACCTTATCTGAGAAGCACTCTATCTGCCCTTCCATTCTAAATGAAAGCTTTGCTGGATAGAGCAATATGGGATGTAGGTCCTTGCCTTTCACAACTTGGAATACTTCTTTTCAGCCCCTTCTTGCCTGCAAGGTCTCTTTTGAGAAATCAGCTGACAGTCTGATGGGAATTCCTTTGTAGGTTACTGTCTCCTTATCTCTTGCTGCTTCTAGGATTCTCTCCTTCATTTTAATCTTGGCTAATGTAATTATGATGTGCCTTGGCATATTCCTTCTTGGGTCCATCCTCTTTGGGACTCTCTGAGCTTCCTGGACTTCCTGGAAGTCTATTTCCTTTGCCAGATTGGGGAAGTTCTCCTTCATTATTTGTTTAAATACCTTTTCCACTTGTTGCTCTTCCTCTTCCTCTTCTGGTACCCCTATAATTTGGATGTTGGAATGTTTAAAGATGTCCTGGAGGTTCCTAAGCCTCTCCTCATTTTTTTGAATTCTTGTTTCTTCATTCTTTTCTGTTTGGTTGTTTCTTTCTTCCTTCTGGTCCACTCCATTGATTTGAATCCCAGTTTTCTTCCCATCACTATTGGTTCCCTATGTTGGGAACCACCCTGCCTGGTATCAGAAGCTGTAACCCCCGTCTAGGCTAAGGCTGAGGGAACGACCTTGGAACCGTAAGCCAGCAAGGAGACAAAAGCTTGTCTCCCTGGCAGGAGCACCACTTTTGCTCCTTTTACTTCACCCTGCCTGGTCCCCAATGCTTGGTCAGTTAGCCAATGATGGGTAAGATTTCCCAAGGGGGGAATGACCTAAGAGGCACGATCACGTGGGAGGCCCCCAAGGAAGGACTTTGGGGGTTACAGCAAAAGGGGGTGATGGACCCTCGCCCCTCAGCTTTGACAGAGCCTGAGTCCTCATTCCATCTGTGAGAGAATCTCCTAATCTCTTGGCTGCCTTACTTCCCTTGCTCCACCTAAGCCTGAGACGATGACAGAGGGTGGTGCAACCCTGTACTGGGAAGGGCGGTTCCCCGGGTGATCAGGCCTAAGAAAGAATATGTAAAATCCTGTGAAACCTGCTTTGTTTAGAATTCTCTCAATTGAATGATAAGAGTCCAAGAAAGAAGTAAGTTTGTTCCTTAAAGTTTTTACAGTTCTTTAGCTATCTGACCCTGACTCAAAATAGGCCCTCAGAGTTCCTTGTTATTTGATCCTTACTTCCGGGCAATGAGTAATGAGCTTTACCTGAATTCCTGTGTAAATCAACCCAATAAAAGCCATTGAGGAAAAGGCTCTTAGTCCTTCTCCTTCCAGAAATCAGCCACCTTTCCTCCCCAAGTAGATCATGTCTTGGTAGACTTATTCTCATCTGTGGCTGATGGGGGGCTCGGCGGACAAAGCTCCCGCACATCCCTGTGCATTTTCCTTCATTTCACTTAGCACAGCCTTCATTTGTTCATCTAATTTGCCACCAAATTCAACCAATTGTGTTAGCATCCTGATCACCAGTGCTTTGAACTGTGCATCTGATAGGATGGCTATCTCTTGGTTGCTTAGTTGTATTTGCTGTGGAGCTTTGATCTGTTCTTCCATTTGGGCCATTTTTTTTTTGTCTTGTCATGCCTGTTACGCATGAGGGGCAGAGCCTTAGGTGTTCACCAGGGCGGGGCAACCCCGTTGCTGGGTTGTGTCACTGTATGTGGGGGCAGGGTCTGAGAGGGAACAATGGCACTTGCTCCGCTGTCTGTCAGATTTCAGTCCCTTCCATCACTTCCCCCAAGCAAACTGGGCCTTTCTGGTGCTGATTCCCACATGGGTAGGCTTGTGTACGTTCTAGGACCCTGTGCATCTCTCCAATGAACTCTCCTGTGAGGCTGGGAGTCTATCCCTGCACCTCAAACCCCACAGGTGTTTTCAATCAATGTTTGAGGCTTTATTTCTAGGCACTTGGACCCTGGGTTGCACATTCTGCCTTCCTCCCCAGTTTCACCTGGTTTATCTGCACACAAATGTGGGACCGCCCGGTCAGCCAGCCACCTTATGCGTAGTGCCTCGCTTCACAATCGCCGCCTCACTGAGTCTGCCTGTTGCCACACCGCACCCAGGGTCTGCCAGCCTCTGCCTGCACCCCCAGGGTCTGCCCACTGCCATCTTGTGTGCCTGGGGCATCTTGTGCACCCAGTGCCACTGCTTTTTGTGTCACGATTCCTCTCTGCCCAGCTGCCAGTCTCTGCCCTTCCTACTAGTCTGGATGAATGTGTCTATTTTAACTCCTTGGTTGTCCGACTTCCATACAGTTCAATTTTCTGTCAGTTCTGGTTGTTATTTTATTTCTAAATTGTTGTTGTCGTCCTTATTCTGGTTGTGCCAGGAGGTACAGTGTGTCTACCTACGCCTCCATCTTGGTTGGAAGTCAAGAGGATAAAATCCTCATGTTCACTTTAAGAACACATGAAACTGCCCAACGATCACGGGTATGCATATATGAAAAGTCAATGAGCATCAGAAGGATTTTGCTTTGCAGAAGCAACGTGTGCCATTCTGTTGTTACCATGTAGAGTTGGTAGGTGTGCTCAGGCCAAACAGTGGGACTGAACACAGGATCGGTAGCCCAGAAAGAGGGCTGAATTTTTCTTGCACGAGCTCAAATACACAACAAGTAATGCTGAGCTTAAGGGTTTAGATGTAGATTCTCTGGTCTTTAAGCACATACAGGTGAACAAAACTCCCAAGATGAAGAACTTACAGACCTCAGGGGAGGGTTAACCCATACATGAGTTCTGCCTGCCACACTGGCATGATCCTTACTGAAAAAAGAGCACAGTGTTCCTAAACCTGAAGAGGAGGTTGCAGAGAACAAAAAGATATCCCATTATAAACTAAAGAAAAAAAAAATACTTAGGGCCTGGCAGTAAATTCAGCAAAAAATAGATGCTAATAAAAGTAAAAAAAAAAAAAAAATTCTTACTGTTGCTTCTGTAATAAGTATTTTAAAATGAAGAAAAATAAAGCCATTCCTTTACAGCAAAGAATCTTTCCAATAATTATCATTCCAGGGGAAAAAAAAGGAATTTCAAACTTGTAAGAAATAGTAGAAGAGAACTGACTTAGTTCTTTTTTCTAATTGTCCAATCAGTGAACACTCATAATTGAAATATAACCTCTTATATTTCAAACTTCTTCATTATACGATGACATAAACTTGAAGAACTTTAGATATGACATGAAACTAATCAATTTCTAATCCTATTATTATAGTCCTTTCTTAGGCTAATCTTTTTTACTTAATTTTGTCTATAGGAAAATAATTTACCACAAATATGTATCAATATCACCTTCTTTCTTTGTTTTCCCTCTGCTATCTCCTGAGAAAACTGCAAATCACACTTTGACAGTTTATTTTACAGAGAACTGACTTGCCTTCAAGATAACTTTAAATACTATTTTTTCTCTACTGGTACATTGTTTTATAGTTACTTCCCTGTTCAGAAAAATAAATAAAATATGAAAACAGACAAAGCAACAGAAAAAAAAATAAGGCCTTACTAAAATGTTAAGAAAGCCATAATAACAATAAAAAATTTATTTTAGTAATCAAGCCACTGGCAAAATAACTTAAATTAAAAATTTTGAAGTATCTAATATGTTGGTTGTATCACAAATATAATTCAAAAAATTAACCTGTATCTATCAAATTTATATTAGCATTTCATTGCACTAACATTTAACTTCCATTTAACTTTCACTCTAAAAGTTCATACTATATGACAAATAGTTTTTAGATTATAATTTCTAAGTTATTACATTCAGAGAATAAGGTTTTCCTAAAGGAGTCATTATTCTATAATTAAAGTAAAAAATTTTACATTATAAAATCTACTTTATAATTAAGTTTATCTAGTATTAATGTATAATCCAGAGAAAAGACACTCTCATAATTATTACTTAAATAAAATACAATACGCCCTGGCTAGTGTTACTCAGTGAACTGAGTACTGGCCTGTAAACTGAAAGGCTGCCAATTTGATTCCCATTCAGGGCACATGCCTGGGTTGCAGGCCAGGTCTCCAGTTGGGGGCATGTGAGAGGAAACATTATCTCTCGCACATGGATGTTTCTCTCCCTCTATTTCTCCCTCTCTTCCCCTCTCTCTAAAAATAAATAAATAAAATCTTAAAAAGAATACAAATGTTTTTTTAATTTTATATATATTAATATAAATATAAACTAGAAAATATAACTATAACCCCAAAAGGTTATGATATGATGCCAACTTTTCAAAATTTAAGTCCATCAATTTGAATAAAGATATTTATTATTAAATTATTGAATTTAATAAATAAATGCTTTATGTAGAAAATATTCAGGCTTATTTACATCAATTTTGTGTTTATTTTCTTCTAGCATGTTGACAATGTAATTCTGCATGAATGCAGACTTTTATCACTTTTAAGGCATTTTAATATGGAATTAAAACATTTTCAAAATAATTCAGGACCCCCAAAGTCACTATTATTTTAATCATAAATTTATTTATTTTCAACATATGGAAAAGAATATTTGTTGAGTAATGCCCTCAGAGGAATATTTATTAGCTTTTTGTCATGGGTAAACAATAGGAGGTTTGTATAACTGGCTACCTTTCTACCAATATGTTTTGGGGCCACTTAATTATTCAGCTAGTATGTCATTTGGAAATATCCACTTATTTAAAAGACTAAAACATCTTTATAATATCCTCTATTATTAACGGAATAGATGTACTAAGAATTAAATTTACTAAAACCTAGCCATATATGATGAAAACCTCACAACTTTGCTGTAATATTAATTTTATTAACCATCATTAGTTTTCTCTGTAAGACATTATAATTTGTTCTGAAGACAAATAAGTCAAAAGTAAATAAATGTAAGAGTCACTGCCTTAAAAAAAGTAAATAGTAATTAGATGTGTCTATGTTTCATATCAATATACACAAAAAAATGAAAGATGGCCTTTTAACTAAGCCAATGTACATGTACTTAAGCCAATAAATCAGTAGAAATAAAAGAGCTTGCAAATCTTTCTTACTTATTCTCTAGTAAGGTTGAACATACCTGACTACCGCTTCTGATTTCTAATTCAGTTAGCAAATTTTTGAAGATTTTATTTATTTATTTATTTTAGAAAGAGGGAAAGAAAGGGAGAAAAAGAAGTAGAGAAACATTGATGTGAGAGAGAAAACATCAATCAGTTGCCTGCCTTATGCACCCTGACCAGGGACCAAACCCACAACCCAGGCACATGTCCTAACCAGGAATACAACAGAACTCTCACTTTGTGGGATGATGACCAACCAACTGAGCTACACTGGTCAGGGCTAAATTTTTTTTTTTTTTAATTATTGATGACTTTAGAGAGAAGGGAAGTGAACGAGGGAGAGGGAAGGGTGTGGGGAAGGAGGAAGACAGAGAGAGATTGATTTGTTTGATTTATTTATTTATTTATTTATTGCTTCTTATATGTGCCCTGACTGAAGATCGAACCAACACTCTAACCAACTGAGCTACCCAGCCAGGGCTTCTAATTCAGTTTGAACCTCAGTTCATATTTTTCCCTATTTTGAAAAAAAGCTGTGAGTTAATTTTCGGTAACTGTCAATAATCTAACTAGTCTCTCTTTTTTAAAGATCTTACTTATTTATTTATTTTTAGAGGAGGGGAAAGAAGGGAGAAAGAGAGGTAGAGAAACATCAATGTGTGGTTGCCTCTCATGTGGCCCCCACTGGGGACCTGGCCTGCAAACCAGGCATGTTCCCTGACTGGGAATCGAACTGACGACCCTTTGGTTCTCAGTCTGCGCTTAATCCACTGAGCTACATGAGCCAGGGATCTACCTAGTCTCTTGATGCTATTTGTAAGAACAATTTTATTACAAACACTCTCTATATCCAGATTCCATCTCTCCTAGGTCCTTTTATACTATAGTATAACTGAAGGCTCTAGAGCAAATGCCTAAATATCTTAAAGGAGACTGTGGCAAAAAAAAAAGACATTCATATTTTAAAAAGTCAAGGTATCCACAGTTTAGGCTTGGAGTGGAGAAATACATATGTTTCCATATATTGGAGTGGAGAAATACATATGTCTATCTGTCAAAGATGCCATAAAAATCTTTATGAAGGGAAGTGGAAGAAAGAAGACAGGACCATATAAAATATAACGGTTCCTTCTTCTTTTTTTTTTTTTACATCTGAAGATATATAATTACATGGTGCATCTAAGTCTGAAATGTTGGTCTTAGAGCTACCCTGATTTCCCCCTGCTCTGCTCTGTGTATTGCAGGAAACTGCCCTCTGGGTAACTTAGATTTGGCCACTGGGAGGGACCAGTAGTACAGTTCTCCTCTACAGCCCAATTTCTACTAGACAGACACTTTCTCTGTGACCCTAGCTCCACCAAGCACACCTGCTACCCAACTATCATCACATCAACTCTCCTTGATGTCAATCTATCCCTAATGATATTAAGGGGATCCCTGCTATGATACCCTGAGTCACCTTAGCATGCTTCAGTTGGCTTTTCTCCTCTTTCATCACCTGTGTACCTACTTCTCTGTAAAAAAATCCCTCCATTTTGAAGATACAGAAGAGCTTCTGCTTTTCTGGTTGGACTTTTCTGCTACATTCAAGTCAACTTAACGAAGACTTAGAGGAGGCTATTTCTAAACATAATTTTAAGGTTCCAATATATAATACAGGGGTTGGCAAAAGTACGTTTACAGTTGTTTGTATGGAAAATAACACAATAATAAATACTAATACAAGAATAAACTGTGTTTCACAAAATCACAACTGTAAACCTACTTTTGCCTATCCTGTATTATAACTTCTAATAAAGAAATATGGGAATTCCTCAAAGATTATTCCAAGCAAACATTTACTGAGTACCTTTTATGTTAAAAGCAAAATGATACAAAATGAAGATACAAATAGATAATTCAATAATAGACACAGATAACTCAAGAAAAATCTTCTAACATCTGAGAAACTCATCTCAATAAAGTTAACTTCTAATTTTCAATCCTTCAGACAACTAGAAAAACTAAAAGCAAAATGGAAAATATTTTAAGAATTTTATACTTCTAAGTCTCAATGTTCTAAGTATTAATCATCTTTATTAGACTTACTTTGTGATATTAATAATTAATTTTCTGATTCCCTAAAAATATGTAAAAGTACCAGAATTTTAAGATGTCATATTTTGTACTGCACTGAAATAATGTTTACTTTTTTAAGATTTTATTTATTTAATTTTACAGAGGGAAAGGGAGGGAGGAAGAGAGGGAGAGAAACATCAATATAGGTCCTACTGGGGACCTGGCCTGTAACCCAAGCATGTGCCCTGACTGGGAATGGAATGGGCGACTTTTTGGTTCACAGGCTGGTGCTCAATCCACTGAGCCACACCAGTGAGGGCAATAATGTTTATTTTTAAAAGAATATAAAATTAAAATCTCTACTTTATTGAAGAGATCTTTTATATGAGCTACATAAAGATGTACTTGTAAAGCATCTTAAAAATAAATAGTGTCTCAAAAAAACACTTGAAAAATATTCCATATGTAAAGAAAACATTCACTTACCTCTTCAGATTTCTTCTTTAGCTGTTTTTCAAACTTTTCCTTATTTCCTTCCAATTGATTCAAATGCAAGGCAAGTTCTTCCTTACAAATTTCCAATGCTGAATCTAACTGTCTGACCTAAGTAGGAAAAATGCATAAAAGAAAACTCAACTTAACAGTGTTTATTATATGCTCAATATTTTACAGATTTTCATCCTAATATCAACTCACTGCTTCAAAAAGTGACTATAGTCAAACATAGGATATAAAGTGCTATTACAGATTTACTTAAAAGAGATTTAAGTAATTTCTCTTACTTAAGAGATTTACTTAAAAACTAATTTTTCATAGGAAACTAGTGAACCAGAGACTGCAGTATTGAAAAACAAATAGGACTTGAACAAGTAAAAAAGGGCCATTCCAGGATGAGGAAGTATGTTCAGAGTTAGGTTACTATAAAAGGGAATGGTGAGAAGCTGGCAGGGGCTCTGCATATCAAGAATATGAATTTGCTGGAGATGGGTATTTGGGTGATAAGTCTGGCAAGACAGATGGGCCAACTACCAAGAATCTGTAAGGTAAATATTTTTTTAACTGAAAAAGATAAGCCTAATCCTTAAGTTCCCTTGATCAAGAAAAATGGAAAAGTGAGTACAAACTGGTATATCATGCTAACAATGCTATCATGTGAATATTCTCAATCTGCTGAAGTCAGTAAGAAAATGAAAATATTTTTTTTAGTGAAGGGAAGGAAACCAGGACTCAAATTAATGATTTAGAACAAAAGGAAGAAATAAACATTCAACCAGAACAGAATGAAGAAATAAGAATTCAAAAGAAGAACAGGCTTAAGAACTTCTGGGCCAACTTTAAACATTCCAACATACAAATCATAGGGGTACCAGAGAAGAGGAAGAGCAAAAAATTAAAAACTTGATTGAAAAAATAATGAAGGAAAACTTCCCTAATCTGGCAAAGGAAATAGACATATAAGTTCAGGAAACTCAGAGAGTCCCAAGGAAGTTGGACCCAAGGAGGAACACACCAAGGCACATCATAATTACATTACTCAAGGTTAAAGATAAGGAGAGACTCTTAAAAACAGCAAGAGAAAAGGAGACAGTTACCTACAAAGGAGTTCCCATAAGACTGTCAGCTGATTTCTCAAAAGAAACCTTGCCTGCAAGAAGGGGCTGGCAAGAAGTATTCCAAGTCATGAAAGGCAAGGACCTACATCCCAGATTGCTCTATCCAGCAAAGCTTTCATTTAGAATGGAAGGGCAGATAA